>JAVHYY010000370.1:0-79405 GCA_035221665.1 Okamejei kenojei | reverse complement strand
TTGCAAATATTATAAAACAAATTATTATTGGATAGAAACTTTAGATTTATCTCGAAGTTCTTAAAATTAAACTAACCCAATCCAAAATATAAATAATATTTAAAGGAGTTCCGTTTCAAATCTAATATTACAATAAACCAAAAATTTCTTGATTTACTGTTTTGAAAATAGGGAAAAAATTAATATTGAAATTTTGAAGGGAACTTATCCCCCTCAATTATAAGTTGACAAGGAAAGTTGGAGACGTTTGCATTTGGAAAGAATCAGATTTGTCCTAATATGGACAAATACGAACTCTTTTGAACAGATTTGTCTCCATATACAGAATATTTGAAGGGAAGCTTTCTGGCATCACAACTCATGGTAACCCGGCAGATTTGATGAAAAACACTCTCTGTTTTCTTTTTTGATTGTATACATCTCCCAATTAATAGTCGATTTGAAATTTGTTAGTCACATATAAGATGTAATAGTAAATCTCTCTCTTTTTCGTATATAATACTTATTTTAATTAATACCTATAACAAGAATATATACAGATACATATATATTATTTCACCTCTTTTTTCTTTTCTCTTTCTTTATAATCAAAATTAAATATATTAATCAGCTACAACACTTATTGATAAAATCTATTCTTTAATTTTTCTACTTTTGACAAAAAATAGAAGTTTAAAAAACTAATCGTAAACATTCGTATACTTATTGAAATAAGTTGTTGTTAGGAAAAGTTGTAATACTGTTGTTATGTTGGATTCCTTTAATAAAAATATTGATTACACATTTTAAATTGACCTGCCTCCAACCACTTCTGCTGGAAGCTCATTCCACACGCCACCCACCCTCGAGTAAAGACGCCCCCCCCTCACGTTTACCCCGAAAACGGTCTGTCCTTAATCTCCTGTCCATGCCCCTCTTGTTTGAAATCTTCCCTACCCCAATGGGAATAACGTATCCACGTCAACTCTGTCTATCCCTTTCATCATTTTAAATACTCAATCAAGTCCCCCCTTAACCTTCTGATGCTCCTAAGAATATAGACCTAATTTGTTCAACCTTTCTCTGTAACATATTGCTGAGAACCCTGGCAACATTCTAGTAAACTCCTCTGTACACATCTCATTTGTTTGACCTCCTTCCCCAAACAAGGCGACATAATTGACATCATACTCCAGAATTGTCTTACAAATGCATTCACAATTTTTAAACGTTACATCCCTACTCCTATATTCAATGCCTGATTTATAAGGCCACACAAACCAAAGGCTTTCTATACCCACCCTAACTACATGCGATACCACCAATCAGGGAAACTATGCAACAGTTATTCCTAGATCCCTCGGTTCCACAGCATTCCTCATCCCTACCATTTACCATGAACGTCCTATTTTGATTTGTCCGGCCACGATGTAGCACTTCACACTAACAGCAATTAAACTCATCTGCCATCTTTCAGCCCACTTTTCCAAATGGCCCATATCTCCTGTAGAGTTGAAAAGCTACATTCATTATCCACACACCACCTATCTTAGTAATCATCTGCCTACTTTTCCTTATCCAATTCTCCACCCCATCATCAGATCATTGATGTACAAGCAAACACAAGTGGACCCAACACAGATCCCTAGCAACCCCACTGGTCACCGGCTTCCAACCCTGACAAAACAGCCATCCACACATACCTCTCTGACATCTCCCATTCAGCACTGTTAATCCATCTTGCTACGCCGCCATTAACACCCAAAGATTGAACCTTCTTAAACAACCTCATGGGGAACCTTTGTCAAAGGCCTTACTGAAATCCATAAGACAACATCCCCACTGCTTTAACCTCATCAATTACCTAGTTTTACCGCTCAAAAAATTCAAGAAGTTTGTCAAACATGACCTTCCAGCACAATCCATGTTGACTGTTTCCTGATCAGACCCTGTTTTATCCAGATGCTTAATAGTATTAACTCTAAGTATCCATTCATTAATTTTGCCCACCACTACTCAAACTAATAGGTCAATAAATGCTAGTTATTCTTTGAACCCTTTTAAACAATGGAACCACATGCGCCAGTACGCCAATTCCCTCCGGCAACTATTTCCCAATTCCTAATGACATTTGAATATTTCTGTCATAGCTCCTGCTATTTTCTAACACTAACTCCCTCAATGACTAGGGAATATCCTGTCAGTCACCGTAACCTGGAACTTAACACTTTATATTTTCAAAAGTGGTCAGTACTATCCTCCTCTTGAATCACATAGTTTCTATAGCTACTCTACTTTTTTTCCCCCTTAACTCACAGAAGTTTCAATATCCTTCTCCATGTTGAATACCGATGAAATGAAATTTGTTCAATTCTCCCCCCATCTCTTTGGGCTCTGCAGATAGCTGTCCATTCTGGTATCTCTAATGGTCCAATTTTATCCTTCGTATAGCTGTAGAAACCCTTTTGGTATCCTTCACCTTGCTTGGCCAAAGCAAACCTCATACTTCTTTTAGCCTTCCTAATATATTCTAAGATTCTATATACATTCGTTTATATTAACTCCTATCATCTAGCACCTCATTTACTACCATGCCGCCTATAATTATTGTAGATATCTCTCCTATTTTCGAAACAAGTGTCCAATTTCCCTTGAAAACCATGGCTCTTTCCGAATTTTACTATTTCCCTTTCAACCTAACAGGGATCTCAATGATACGAAATTACAGATCATAATTCATGTTGAGTTTCACACACCACAGTGACTGTAAGAAGATGGTGGCGGCACGGGCACATCGCGACGCCCGGTGTCTCACCAGAATCAGCTAACTAACATTGAAGCTGCTTCTTGTTTCTAGTTTGTTCACTACGACTCAAACCAACGCTACAGTCTTGCGCTTATCGTACATCCGACAGGAACCTTCTGAAAATCGGTTTTCCTGCAACTGTAACAACTCTTTAAGCGACCCGTCTCACCCTGAATCAGCCAGAACAAGCGGAGCATAGAGCAGCGGAGCGTAACCAGCCCACTCGGCCCGGCCGAAGCACCCATAGACGGCGCCGTGAATGAACGCAAACATCGCCGTGGTTGCTGAGGTGGGTTAAAGGCTAATATAGAGCTAACCCCACTCAAGGCTAAAGATTCCTAGCCTTTCCTCACCAACGGTACGCTCACTGGCGAACAAAAATGGATGAACCCCCCGCTACGGATACCTCCCACAATTGGTTTAAGACTGCAGAATCATGATCTTCAACGAAACAACGGCTTAACAACGACATATCCTGACAGCGCCATCGAGCTAACGGGCGTCATATAACTCCGAGCGACAGAACAACAGACACGGTAGGGCCAGGGTGGGGGTCTGTGCATTTCTGTAAATAAAAGATTGGTGCACGGACACCACATCATCGAGAGTTTTAAAGAAGTGAGAACTGCAGATGCTGGAGAATCGAGGGTACACAAAAAAGCTGGAGAACTCAGCGGGTGCACAAGCACTAAGGAGCGAAGGAGATAGGCGACGTTTCGGGTCGAGACCCTTCTTCCAGACTGGTCAGGATCAGGGCAACGAGAGTATATAGACGGTGATGTGGAGAGATAAGGAAACAACGAGTGAAAGATATGCAAAAAAGTATCGGTGATAAAGGGACAAGCATGGTAAAGCTGTTTTGTGGTGTGAAAATGAAACTGGTGCGACGAGGGTGGGGAGAGATAGAGATAGAGGGAATGCCAGGGCCCGAGGGGCTGAGGAAGGTGGGAAGGGGAAGAGACAGCAAGGGTTAACAGAATTGAGAAAATGAATATTCAAGCCCAAGGATGCAGACTCCCCAAGCTGAATAATGAGGTGCTGTTCCCTCCAGCTTGCGGTGGTTGCTCCACATCTGCCGTGGAGGAGGCCCAGGACCGAGAGGTCGATGTGGAATGGGAGGGGGAGTTGAAGTGCTGAGCCACCGGGAGGTCGGTTGGTTATTGCGGGTCCGAGCGGAGGTGTTCGGCGAAGCGATCGCCAAAGCCTCCGCTTGGTCCTCACCGATATAGATCAAAATCTGGTCATCTGAGCAGCGAATGCAGTAGATGAGGTTAGGAGGAGGTGCAGGGAAACCTCTTCGGACCTGTAAGGACTGCTGGGTCCCTGAAAGGAGTGGAGGGGGATAGGTGAAGGGACCAAAAGTGTTGCATTTCTTGCGGTTGCAAGGGAAAGTGCCCCGGGGAAGGGTAGAGTGGAAGGGGAGGGAAGAATGGACAAGGGAGTTTCGGAGGAGCGGGTCCTTTGCGGAAGCAGACAGGGGGGGAATTTTGGAAGATGTGGCGGGTTGGAGGGGTCACGTTGGAGGAGCGAAACTGGCGGAGGACTATATGTTGTATTTGCCGGCTGGTGGGGTGAAAGGTGAGGACCATGGGACTCTGCCCTGCTTTGCGAGTGGGGGAATGGGAGCGAGGGCAGTGTTGCGGGTAGGTAGGAGACCCTGGTGCGAGCCTGCATCAATAGTGGGGGAGGGGAATCCCCCATCTCTGAAGATAGGCCCATTTGTGATGACCTGGTGTGGAACACCTCATCCTGGGAGCAGATGCTGCGTAGACGGAGGAATTGGAAGAGGGATTGAGTCCTTACAGGAAGCAGGGTGGGAGGAGAGTAGTCCAGTACTGTGGGAGTCAGTAGGTTTGTAGTGGATGTCGTCCAGGAGCGTATCACCTGCCAATCGAGATGTGAGGTCGAGGAATGGTAGGGAAGTGTCGGAAAATGGTCCAAGTTATTTGAGTGCCGGATGGAAGTTGGTGGTGAAATGAATAAGTCATCAGTGTGATGTGGGGCAGGAGGTGACACAAGCAGTCGTCGATGTAACGGAGTAGAGGTCGGGATGGGGCCCTGTACACCGAGAACAAGGATTGACGACGTAACCCAACAAAGAGGCAAGCGTAGCTGGGGCACACATGCGTGTCCCCAATACGCTACGCCTTGTTTTGGAAGGAAATGGGAGAATCATAAGAGAAGTTTTATTGAGGTGAGGAACCAACTCTGCTAGGCGGAGGAGGTGTCAGTGGAACGATATGGGTTGCCCTCTGGTCGAGTGAAAGAACCGGTGGGCTTTTGAGACCGCCTGGTGGGGGATGGAGGTGTAGATGGACTGGACGTCCATGGTAAAGATGAGAGGATGGGGCCTGAAATGGAATGCACGGAGCGACGGAGAGTGTCTGAGGTGTCTTGAACATAGGTGGGGAGGATTTAACAAAGGGGATAGGATGACGTCAAGGTATGTGGGAAATGTGTTCGGATGGGGCACGAACAGGCAGAGGACAATGGGTCTGCCAGGCAGTCGGTTGTGAATTTTGGGAGAAGGTAAAAATCGGGGCCGTGCTGGCTGGGAAACGATGAGGTCGGGAGGCTGGTGGGGTAGGGAGCCCCGAGCTGATGAGTTGTTATGGTGTTCGAGATGGTGCCTGGTGTACGTCAGTGGGGGTCATGTCAGGGTAAGTAGAGGAGGTGTCCGAGAGTTGGCGCGCGCCTCCCTTTGTAGATACCAATGCGCCAACTACACGGCACCTCCCTTGTCGGCGGTTTGATAACCCAGTACTGGGTTTTACGGGTGAGTCGATGGCAGTACGTTTCAGGGCTGGAGAGATTGGAGTGAGACAGGGGGTGGAGAAGTCGAGGCGTTGATGTCCCACGGCAGTTCTGGATAAATAGTTCTACAGCGGAAGCTACGAGGGGGGTTCCAAGTGGAGGCGGTGCGTGGGAGACAGAAAAGGATCATCAGATGGGGGGCGAGGCTTCTTCCCGTGGAAGAACCCTGTGAGGCGGAGGCGACCGGTAAAAAGAGCTCCAAGTCGTGGTGTGGCGCGAACTCATTGAGGAGGGGACTGAGGGGACAAGGTGAGAACCTCTGCTGAGGACAGACCGATCGATTGTCGAGAGGGGAGGTCCGGGGGGATGGTGAACACGCGGCAAGGATTGGGGTTGTGGCCGGAGGAAGGCAGGTGAGGGACTGAGGACGAAGCGTTGTGTGGTGGGGGGGTGAGGGTGGTCAGGCGGTAGTGGGGTTATGGGGGCTGTGGTGTGGGTGGGGAAGAGCAGGGGTTACATGGTGGGGGGGGATGGGGAAGACCCCCTGTGGAATAGCCACTAAAGGTTACTGGGGCTGGGGAGACGGGCACTAGGACCCAGTGCCGTTAAAGACAGTGTAGTGGGGGGCGTTAGCAAACTCGTGGAGGCTTCAGAGGCCCACTGCAGAGTCCAGTCTGCAGGTGAGGCGACGGATGCGGGCTGCTGGAGGGCGGTGGAGAGTCGTGGGTCGGCGGACCCAAGGTAGGATGTCCGCGGGCAGTGGAGTCGGGGTCGGCGGCGGACGATGCGTTGGAGGTCCCGGTGGGCGGGTGGTCGGTCCGACCGGTGAGGCGCGCGAGATGAGTGGGGTGCGGTTGCGGCGGCCGGTGTTCGGGTGGCCCCGGTCCCGGCGGCGATGCAAGTGTGAGGCGGGTGCGGTTGTGGTCTTCGGCGGGCACAGTACAACTGCGAATGCTGGATGGGCCCGGTGCGGCGATGGAGTTAGGTGGTCCCGGGGGGGCGGCGAGGTTCGGCAGTCGCGTTGCGCTGGTGAAGGGCAGTGGAATCCGGGGAGGGGGGGGAGATAAACAGAGTTACCAAGGCAGGCAGCGAGGGGCTGGGCATCATCGGTAGCAGGCGCGAGGGCGCGAGAGGTTCTTTTATCCTGCGAAGAGCGAGACTCGGCGGCATCAATCGGCGAAGCGGAGGTCGGTGCAAGGCGGCGTCCTGGTGAGTCCTGGGAGGTGGCTCCTCCCGTGGACAAGATGGCGTCGGGGGACTCAGGCCGGCGGCTCGGGCCAGAAGTTGGGGCCCGGGGCCTGCGGCGGTCGAGGTCGGGCGATTGTCGATGGCCCTGGAACGGCCTGGAGGCGGGCCTAATTCAGGTCCTTGGTGGAGGTAAGGTGGGACAGGAATTGTTGATTGCAGAAGCGGTGGATCGATCCGGAGGATGTAGTGTAAGTTGGGGTCCGTTGCAGGTCTGGGTGCGAGAGAGAGGCCCGAAGTTTCGGAGAGCGTCAATGCGAGGTCCTGCTGGTGTCGGCGCATTACCAAAGCATCACCTGGGTGGATCTTAGTGCCCCGGTTGAGAATTGTACAGTGTGGCGGCAGATGCCCGTCGGTACCGATAGTCCGGCTGGATCGCGCGAAAAACTGGGACGCAGGGAATTGGAGCTGGAAATCCACGGGGTATGAGATGGAGGCGCAGGCAAGCCCCGAGGAATAGCAGATGTGGCTGTGGTATCGAGTCGGGTGAGGATGTGGTCGTAGAGTTGGAGGTGAGGAAGGGGGTATCACAGAGGGGGAGCAGTTAGAGAGGAGGTGTGAGTTGAAACTGTCCCCTCCGTAGGGAGGAGGAGAACTTCTTCAATAGTAGGAAATACCTTGAGGAGATAGAATCGCAGTGGAGTGACGTTAAAATTTGTTTTAAAGACTGAGGAACATATGCTTTAGATGCCGACACCTGGAGATCTAGGAGGGGTATACTGCAAAAACTCTGCGTGCTGGCGAGAAATCAGCTACCGGGTGCAGCCAGTACATCTAAGGTAAATCGATCTAATGAGAGAGATAGGCGACGTTTCAGGGTCGAGACCTTCTTCAGACTGGTCAGGGATCAGGGAAACGATGAGATATAGACGGTGAGTGTGAGAGATAAAGGAACAATGAGTGAAAGATATGCAAAAAAGTAATCGGTGATATGTGATGGTGATGGGGGGGGGGAACAAGCCATTGTATGGAGCTGTTTGTGGTGTGAAAATTGAGAAGCTGGTGCGATCTAGGGTGGGGGAGGAGAATAGAGATAGAGGGAATGCCAGGGCCTGAGGGCTGAGGGAGAGAGGTGGGCTAGGGGAGTAGACAGCAAGGGTCTAACAGGAATTGAGGAAAATTCAATATTCAAGCCCAAAGGATTGCAGACTCCCCAAGCGGCAATAATGAGGTGCTGTTCACTCAGCTTGCGGTGTTGCTCACCTCTGGCCGTGGAGGGGGCCCAGGACCCAGAGGTCGGATGTGGAGAATGGGAAGGGGGAGTTGATGTGCTGAGCCACCGGGAGTGGGTCGGGTTGGTTATTGAGTGGGATACATATCCGAGCACACGGAGTAAGTGTTCGGCGAAGCGATCGCCAAGCATATACTCCGCTTGGTACTCACCGATATAGATCTTGGGTCCCTGAAAGGACGTGGAGGGGCACTTCCCCGGGCACTTTCCCTTGCAACCGCAAGAAATGCAACACATGTCCCTTCACCTCCCCCCTCCACTCCTTTCAGGGACCCCAGCAGTCCTTCCAGGTCCGACACTTTAGGTTCACACTGCACCTCTACCACCAACCTCCTCATCTACTGCACCACGCCCCGCTGCTACACAGATGCCAGATGATCTATATCGGTTGGGTGGACCAAGCGGAGCTTGGCGATCGCTTCCGAACATGATTTATACATAATCCGCTCGGTCGCAATAAGAACCAAGAGATTATGACCTCCACCGGTGGCTCAGCACTTCAACTCCCCCTCACACCATTCCACTATTATCTAGTGCGACCTCTCAATACACGTCCTGGGCCTCCTCCACGGCCAGAGTGAGCAACACCGCAATTTGTGCTGGAGGTATATATAAAGCATACCTGTTGATATTCATAAGCTTGGGCCTTCGAGTACCATGCATCCTTTGGGCTTGATGTTCTATTTACAATTTTTACAAATCACACATAATTCTGTTAATAACCATGCTGTCTCCTCCCCTTTCCACAAAATTCTCATGCTTCCCTCTATTGCCCTGGGACATTGTTGGTGTTTTATCATGCTTCTAAGATGATTCTGCTTCTATCACTCCTATCTCTTCTCTACACATACCCACACCTAGTCGCGGTATATATGTAGCTTATTCTCATTTTTAAGAGTGGAACACACGTTGATGAAGCGAGGACATAAACAGCTTACAATGGCTTGTTCGCCTTTATCACCGATACATTTTTGCATATCTAATTCACTCCATTGTGTTTCCATTATACTCTCACATCACCGTCTATATCTCTCGTTTCCCTGATCCCTGACCAGTCTGAAGAAGGGTCTCGACCCGAAACGTCACACCTATCTCCTTCGCTCCTTCTCAGATGCTGCTGCGAGCTGCACCCGCCCAAATGGAGTTTCTCCATCTCTCTTTTCTTCGGTGTTACCATCATCGGAGAGTCACTGCGTTAGACCCTAAAGACTGCGACCTAGTGTTCCACACTATGGTTAAAAAAAGAAGCAGTACCCGTTCTATCTGCCCCAGAGTTTACCTCCACTGTTGTGTGACTTGCCGGATGCTATTCCTCCGGATGCTAATGCTAAGCTTGCAAAAAAATTGAAAGAACTGCATACTTGCCATTAGCAAAACGACAGACTCACTACCCGCATGTCCAGCCTTCATTGTTGCGGGTGACTTCAATCACTCCAACCTGATGACTGTACTCCCAAATTCCACCAACATGTCCTCCTTCGCCACTATGAGAAGAGAAGATACTGGACAAAGTTTATACAAACATTGCTGAAGCTTACAATGCCGTCCCCCTCCCCACCTTGGACAGTCTGATCACCTCTCATTGTTCCTGCTCCCAAAGTACTCTCCACCCATCAGACGTGTTAAACCCACAGTGAGGGGACAGTAAAAGTTTGGTCAGAGGGGCAGACTCCACCACTTCAGCAGCGTTTTGCAAACACTGACTGGAATGTGTTTGCATCTCAGGCCACCCTTGACTCCCACATCGGATATCTTGCCTCTTATACATCCTCTGTTCCCGGACTTTATCAACTCCACCATCAACAGTGTCACCACCCTCAACGGATTACCACATTCCCGAATCAGAAGCCATGGATGTACTACAGATGTAGAGAGGTCAGGCTACTGCTGAAGGCACATGGCACCTCTACTTTCTGCGGTCAGGCGATGCTCGAGCCCAACAGTTCATCATATACCAGAATGTGCCGCCACCAAGCACTGACTAAAGAGGGGCATCATAGAAGGCCAAGCATAGCTACAAGCTAAGGATTGACGAGCACATCAAGGAACAACTCCGTAGCACACCCACCCCAGGCATCCACTGCCATCATGGACTATAAACCCACCAAACCACCAACCCACATCAGCGACCCTCTTCCCTCCTTACCCTTGATGAGCTTAACCACTTTTATGGCGCTTTGACAGGGACAATCAAGAGATGGCCATCAAGGCTGTGCCTCCCAGCTGATCACCAGTCACCTCACACTCACTCACCGTCCCCATCGATGTGTTTCTGCGACCACTGAGCAGGATTAATGCACGGAAGGCGTGCTGGCCCTGATGGCATCCCCGGGCGCGTCCTCAGGGCCCTGTCTCATCTGGTCTTATAACATCTTCAACGCTGCACCTCCCCCCTTACCTAACCTAACCCCATTGACCCGATCATAATCTCTGCCCCTTGTTTTTGCCGCCAAAGTGGATAACCTCACATTTATCTATATTATACTGCATCTGCCACACAATCTGCCCACTCAACCACACAACCCACTCAACCTGTCCAGGTCACCCCTGCAACCTCCTAACATCCTCTTCACATGTTCGCACTGCCACCCAGACTTTGTGTCATCCGCAAACTTGCTAGCGTTGCTACCTAATTCCCTCTTCAAATCATTAATGTATATGGTAAACAGTTGCGGCCCCAACACTGCCGCCTTGCGGCATCTCGCCATTGCCTAGAGCCATTCTTCTGACAAAAGGACTCGTTCACTCCTACCTTTGCTTCCGGTCTGCCCAACAATTTTCTATCAATGTCAACACCCTACCCCCAATACCAAGTGCTCTAATTTTAGTCACCAGTCTCCCGTGCGGGACCGTATCAAATGCTTTCTGAAAGTCTAGATACACTAACATCCACTGGCACCCCTTCATCCCATTTTACTTGGTCGTATCCTCAAAACATTCCAGAAATTAGTTCTCAAGCAAGAATTTCCCTTTCATAAATCCATGTTGACTTGCGGACTAATACTTTTACTGCTATCCAAATGCCCATTATTACCAACGTCTCCTTTCACCAATAATTGACTCCAGCATCTTTCCAATCAACCCACCGCGAAGTCAGGCCAACTGGTCTGTAATTCCCCATTTTCTCTCTCGCTCCTTTCTAAAAGTGAAGGTTGATGGTGGTTTTTAGTTGGTTGGGTGTTGGGGTGGGGGGGGGGGGGGGGGGGGGGGGGGGGGGGGGGGGGGGGGGGGGGGGGATACATTAGCTATCCTCCAATCCACAGGAACTGATCCTGAATCTATTGAACATTGGAAAATTATCACCAATGCGTCCCACTAATTCTAAGCCACCTACCCTGAGGACCCTGGATGAAGACCATCGAGTCCAGAGGATTTATCATCCTTCAGTCACGCCCCATTTAGCCTACCCAATACTATTTTCTCGCCTAATGAACATTTCTTTCAGTTCCTCTAACCCCCTTATATCCTCTGTGCTCCAGTACATCTGGGAGTTTGTTTGTGTCTTCCTTAGTGAAGACAGATCCGAAGTACCTATTCAACTCTTCTGCCATTTCCCCCTTGTTGCCCATAATAATTTCACCCAATGTCTGCCTTCACGGGACCACCACATTTGACTTTGCTACTCTTTTTCCCTTAACATATCTAAATAGAGCATTTTACTGTCCTTCCTTATATTCACACTGGCCAGCTTCCCCTCATAGTACTTCAATCACACTTTTCAGCCCGTATTGCCTGTTGTCACTATGAAGTTTCCCAATCCTCTGGCTTCCACTCAGCTATTTCTCTTTGCTGTGTGTTATACATCTTTTCTTTTAGTTTTATTCTATCCCTAACCTCTCTGTCAGCCCGGTAGCCTCCTACTCCCCTTAGAATCCTCTTCCTTTTTGGAATGAAATGATCCTGTGTGTTCCGGATATGCCCAAAATTCCTGCCATTGCTGTTTTCAACCTACCATTCCTGCAAGGATCCCCTTTCCCAGTCTACTTTGGCCAGCTACCCTCTCATGCACCTTCATAGTCCCTCTGTTCAACTGCCAATTTAACGTTCTCCTTCTCAAATTGCAGATTAAAACTAATCATATTATGATCACTGCCTCCAAGCAGTTCCTTTACCCCGGAGTTCTCTTTCATATATCTGGTTCATTGGACAACACTAAATCCAAGAATTACTTTTCTCATGGTCGGCTCCATTACAAGCTGCTCTAAGAATCCTTCGCGGGAGGCATTCTACAAACTCTATTTCTTGGGTCCTGAACCAACCTGATTTTCCCAGTCTAGCTTGCATTTTGAAATCCCCCATCACCACAGTGGCATTACCTTTGTTACATGCAGTTTTAACTCGGCTGCTCAAACTTACACAACTACATTATCTGGACTACTATTTGGGGGTCTGTGAATACACCAATTAGTGTCTTCTTTGCCTTTACAATTCCTCAACTCATATCCACCAGTGACTCTACCTCGTCAGTCCCTATGTCTTCCCTCACGAGGGACTGAAATTCCATCCCTCACCAGCAGAGCTACCCCCTCTCTCTGCCCACCTGCCTGTCCTTTCTATAGGATGTATAACCCTAACTTATTAAGTTCCCAGGCCCGATGTCCTCCTGCAAGCCACGTCTCAGTAGCCCCAACAATGTCATATCTACCAACCTCAGATAACTGAGCCTCAAGCTCATCTACATTTACTTCTTATACTTCGCTCATTCATATACAATAACTTTTAATTCCTTACGCATCTCACCGTTCACATCGATCCCTATTACACTTGGCCATACTCTCCCCTTTGTGAGCTTCCTTTCCCGTTAATTCTGGGGGTCATTAACCATCCCATTACTCTCTTTTCCTTTAACTCCATACTCGACTATCCCATTTGACACCCCACCCCCCTTATTCAGTTTTAAAGCCACCCGTGTAGCATGTGGCAAACCTGCCTGCCAGAATGCCAGTCCCCCACCTGTTGAGATGCAATCCGTCCCTGTCCTGTTGTAAAGTTTCCCCTTCCTCCAAAACAGATCCCAGTGATCTAAGAATCTAAATCCCTGCCCCCTGCACCACTTCCTCAAGCCACACATTCAGGTCCCGTATCTCCCTGTTCCTGCTCTCGCCAGCACGAGGAACTGGAAGCAAACCGAGATAACAACCCTGGAGGTCCTACTTTTCAGCATTTTCCGAGCTCTCTTAAAGTCACGCTGCAGAATATTCACCCTTCTTTCCGACATTGTGCCGACATGCAGTACCACTTCCGGCTGTTCACCTTCACCCTTGAGGATTTGCTGCACTCTGTCCCGTGACATCCTGGATCCTGGCACCAGGAAGGCAGCACACCATCCTCGAATCCGTCTGTTACCGCAGAAACCCCTGTCCGCACCTCTAATCACAATGGTACACAATCAAGTATGCAGATATACAACGTGATTGGCCTCATCAGCGACAACGATGATCGGCCTATAGGGAGGAGGTCCAGCTC
This sequence comes from Okamejei kenojei, assembly GCA_035221665.1. NCBI lineage: Eukaryota > Metazoa > Chordata > Chondrichthyes > Rajiformes > Rajidae > Okamejei > Okamejei kenojei. The sequence continues at coordinate 65,924 of JAVHYY010000370.1, read as the reverse complement.
CTAGCAGCACGGTGCGCTGACAACAACCTGGCCTTAACACCAAGAAACCAAGGAGCTCATTGTGGACTACAGAAGGTCAATGGGGTGGCACACACACCCCCATCCATATTAACAGGATGGAGGTGGAGCGTGTGTTTCCAGCTTCAGGTTTCTGGGGGTCAACATCTCCTGATGACCTCTCTTGGACCCTCAATACCTCAACACTGGTCAAGAAGGCTCGCCAGCTGTCTCTTCTTCCTGAGGAGACTAAAAGAAGGTCCATCTGTCCTCCTCAGATTCTGGTGAACTTCTACCGCCGCACCATCGAGGAAAAGCATCCTTACTAACTGTAATCACAGTATGGTAGGACAACCGACCGGAAAGCACTGGCAGAGGCTGGTGAAAGCTGCCCAACGCATCACCTGTTTCCTCACTCCCCTCCATTGAGTCTGTCCAGAGCAAGCAATGTCTGCGAAGGGCGCGCAGCATCGTCAAGGACTGGTCTCACCCCAGCCACAGAATGTTTACCCTCCTCCCATCCAGGAGGCGCTACAGGTCTCTCCGTTCCCGGACCAGCAGGTTCAGGAACAGCTTCTTCCCTGCGGTTGTTACCCTACTTAACTCTACTCCTTGGTGATTGCCAGTCGCCCCCCCCCTCCTATCGGACACTCCTTCCCCCAGTGACTGATCTCCGTCCCCGGAAATTGCACTACTGCTACTGTATATACATATGTACATTTACTGTTCCATTATTCTGTGTTCGCACTTCTGGGTGAGATGCTAACTGCTTTTTGTTGTCTCTGTACGTGTACACTTCACAATGACAATAAAGTTTGAATCTGAATCTGAATCTGAATCTGTAAACACAATCTCTCACAGTCTGGGACTTACTCCAGTCTTTGTATTTTACAGTCCGGGTTCCTCAGAGCCGCAGACATCAGTTTCACTCCGGGATCTCCCAGCGCGTTGTCTCCAATCTGCAGCTCCCTCAGTGAGGGGTTTGTAATGAGAGCGGAGGCGAGATCTTCGGCTCCAGAATCTGTGAGACCGACATTGTTCAGCCTGAAGATGAGAGAAAGTGAGGGTGAGGGGCACAGAGAGAGAGGAGACGGTGCAAATCCACACTGTTTATCAATAACACAATTACTGATCATATTAATGTTCAGCGTCAGACACCCAGTGACTGTAAACACAATCTCTCACAGTCTGGGACTTACCCCAGTCTCTGTATTTTACAGTGCGGATTCCTCAGAGCCGCAGACACCAGTTTCACTCCGGAATTACCCAGTTTATTCCCACTCAGGTGCAGCTCTGTCAGTGAGGCGTTCGTACTGACAGCGGAGGCGAGATCCTCGGCTCCAGAATCAGTGAGACCGATATTGTTCAGCCTGAAGATGAGAGAAAGTGAGGGTGAGGGACACAGAGAGACAGGAGACGGTGCAAATCCCCAGTGTTTATCAGTGACACAATTCCTGATCAAATGCATGTTCAGTGTCAGACTGTAAACACAATCTCTCACAGTCTGGAACTTACCCCAGTATCTGTATTTTACAGTGCGGGTTCCTCAGAGCTGCAGACACCAGTTTCACTCCGGAATCTCCCAGGTCGTTGACTCCCAGCCTAAACACAAACAGACAGAGTAAGAAACAAACTGATACAAACCCCGGGGCTGAGATAACGTCTCCCAAACAGATAGTTCTGGAAGCAACTCAGCAAATTATTGAATAAATCTCTGTGGTTGTGGTGTTTGGTGACTTTCCCCATTTCCTTTCATTCCCTGACGACTGGGAAATGTTTCCCGCGCAGAGAACGGCTGCAACAAACGTGACGCGGGGGAGGGGGGGAAGGAGTCGTCCACCGGCGACGCGGGGGAGGGAGGGACCGAGTCGACCACCGGCGACATGGGGGAGGGGGGACGGAGTTAACCACCAGCGACCCGGGGAAGGGGGGACGGAGTTAACCACCGGCGACATGGGGGAGGGGGGGACGGAGTTAACCACCAGCGACCCGGGGAAGGGGGGACGGAGTTAACCACCGGCGACATGGGGGAGGGGGGACGGAGTTAACCACCGGCGACGCCGGGGAAGGGGGGGGACGGAGTTAACCACCAGCGACCCGGGGAAGGGGGGACGGAGTTAACCACCGGCGACATGGGGGAGGGGGGACGGAGTTAACCACCGGCGACCCGGGGGAGGGGGGGACGGAGTTAACCACCAGCGACCCGGGGAAGGGGGGACGGAGTTAACCACCGGCGACCCGGGGGAAGGGGGGAAATGGAATCGTCTGTGACCCGTGGGAGGTTAAAATAGGAGGGTCGTCGTGCACAGTGACGGCCGGCCCCATACAAAGAGAAACATTGAAATAGGTGTAGGAGGAGACCAGTTGGCTTTACGAGCCAGCACCGCCATTCATTGTGATCATCCACAATCAGTAGCCCGTGCCTGCCATATCCCTGATTCCGCTAGCCCCTGGAGATCTAGCTAACTCTTGACAACATCCAGACTGGCCTCCACTGCCTTCTATTGCAGAGAATTCCACAAATTCACAACTTTCCAAGTGAAAAGTTTTTTTTCCCTCCGTTTTAAATGACCTCCCCTTTATTCTTAGACTGTGGCCCCTGGTTCTGGACTCCCCCAGCATTGGTAACATTTTCCCTGCATCTAGCTTGTCCAGTCGTTTTATAATTTTATACATAAATATATTAGAAGGGATGCTGGATGGAAGAACAAAACATTGAAACATGTTTACAGTTCAGTGTTAGCGTCAAACGGACAGTTACCCCAAGTGCTGACACTTGTGCAGAGTCAGTCGCAGCCGCTGGAGACCTTCACACTGAATGCGGCAGTTCCACAGATCGAGGTGTTTGATTGTATCACAGGGCCTGATGGCATGAGACAGGACCGCACAGTCAATCGGGGTCAGTCCCAGTCCACGGAATGAAAGTGTTTCCACAGATCCCAGTGTCTGCTGAGCCAGTGCAGGATTCTGAGACTCAAACAGGTAGTGCATTGTTTCATGAGCCTCGTTTTACTAAACTCACTCCCTGCAGTTCTAAACTGACGTTGAAACTCCTCCTTCACCCAGTCAATCACTCGGCAGGTTGTTTCGTTAGGAAATGGAGCCAGAAACTCCTCCAGGATCCAAGTTACCCATGGGGAGGAGAGACCAGCGACAAAACGGAGATATACTTCAAATCGCCCGTCTGTTGTGCTGTGGGCTTCAGACAGGAGTTTCATGATATTCCCGGGATTTACAGTCAGGAATTGTGCAAGTGCGGCTACAAACTCTTGGATGGTGAGGTGCGGGAAGGTGTACACCACGCTCTGGGCTGAATCCTCTCTCTCCAAAAGTTCCATCAAGAACCCGGACAGGAACTGGGAAGGCTGCAGATTGTATTTGATCAAATCTCCATCTGTGAACACAATGTTCTTCTCAGCCACTCCAGTGAAGGCCATCTGACCAACCCTCAGTAACACCTCACGGGGGCTCTCAATCTCACGGCCGTGGTTTTTCAGGAGGTTGTAAATAAAGCAGCAATAGAGTTGTGTGATGGTCTTGGGAACTCGATGCGGGTCCCGGTGTGTTTGTGTGAAGAAGGGGCCCAGTGTCAGGACAAGGATCCAGCAGTAGGAGGGGTTGTAGCTCATGGTGTACAGGATCTCGTTCTCCTTCACGTGTTTGAAAACAGCTGCTGCCACCGACTGATCTTCAAAATACCTGGTGAAATATTCCTTCCGTTCCTCACCATCAAATCCCATGATTTCAGCCCAGACACTGATCTCTGCCTTTTCCAGTAAATGTAACGCAGTGGGGCGGGTGGTCACTAGCACTGAACACCCTGGGAGCAGCTTGTGCTGGATTAAACTGTATACAATGTCAGACACTTCACACCACCACTCGGGATCTGGGCACTGGTGCTGAGGTTCTGTGTCTCTCCGACTGTCAGCAAAATCAATTCTACCCTTGAATTCATCCAGGCCATCGAATATAAACAGCAATGCCTCTGGGTTCTTCCAGACCTCTCCTAGCATATTCCCAAAGTAAGGATACTGATCCAGTAATCAGTTCCCTCAGGTTTATTCTGTCTTTAATCGTATTCAAATCCCGGAATTTGAAACTGAAGACAAACTGGAATTGTTGGAATATTTTCCCTGTGGCCCAATCATGAACAATCTTTTGCACCATTGTTGTTTTTCCGATCCCCGCGACTCCGGCTACTGATGCTGAACTCCCAGATTGGGATTTACTCCGGGAAAAGCTGCTGTGGAACAATTGATCAGTCCTGATTTTTTCCAGTTCTCCCCGGAGACATTGATCTCTGCACTCTTCATGGTCCCGGCCTCTTGCCAGCAGCTCATGTTCTACCAGTGTCCGATCTCGAACAGTGGAGATGATTGTGAGCTCAGCGTATCGATGAAGCAGCTGGAAATTCCTTAACCTTCTCATTCATCAGGATCGTGTTCACACTCAGTGTTTCAGTCTGTGCTCGCAGAGTCTCATTGTGTTTCTGTTGAACATCTTGACGGGAACAGGCAGATAATGGACACATGTTAGGTGGCTAAACTCAAATCTCAACATTAAAAACTACAAGAATGAGTTCAATACCCTTCGATTAAAGTAATTCACTGACTCTTTGGTTATCTACCTCTTTGGTTACACTCGGACTATCCTTGATCGGACTTTCCTCGTTTTACCTTGCACTAAACGTTATTTCCTCATAGTTTATCTATACTGTAAATGGCTCGTATATAATCACATATTGTCTTTCTGCTGACTGGAAAATACGCAACAAAAGCTTTTCACCGTGCCTCGGTACATGTGACAATACACTAAACTAAGCTAAAACTGAATCTACAGATAAAGAAGCTATCTGTAGTGAATCCCCGTGTCAGTCTAACAATTGCTTAGCCTTTAATCATCTAATTTCCATTCTGCAAAGCTCGGAACAGTTTCAGTATTACATCAATTCTAACAAGTCATTGGTGTGAACTGTAAATTTCAACACTCACCTTCCATATGAGAGGGTAATTCAGATAAACCTCGGGTGATGTTCATGTATTCTTCTGGATCAGGACCTGTTGAAATCAACGAGCATTCATTAAAGCAGACTTGAATAACATTGTTAACTCCAGCGTTTCAATGTGATATTCAGTTCAGTGTGTTGATTTACCGTACCGAGCTCCTGGATTTCTTTCAGTATTTTGTCCAGCTTTGGTAATTGATTCTGCATTTTCACAAAGGATTCCCACATCACCCGCCGGGCTCGGTTACCCTTCTCCATCACCAGACTGAGGAAGAGTGTGGAACTGTCTCTGCGGTTTCCCTTTACCACGAGCTCAGCGACACTCTGTGAAGGTGGGTAATAAGGTGGATGAGTTGAATGTGCAGATAGTTATTAATGAATATGATATAGTTGGGATCACAAAGACATGGCTCCAGGGTGACCAAGGCTCGGAGCTGAACATCCAGAGATAGTCAATATTCAGGAGGGATAGACAGAAAGGAAAAGGAGGTGGAGTAGCGTTGCTGGTTAGAGAGGAGATTAATGCATTAGAAAGGAAGGACATTAGCTTGGGGGATGTTGAATCGATATGGGTAGAGCTACGAAACACAAAAGGGCAGAAAACGCTAGTGGGAGTTGTGTACAGGCCACCTAACAGTAGTAGTGGAGTTGGGGATGGCATCAAACATGAAATTAGAAATGCGTGCAACAAAGGTAAAACTTATAATGGGTGACTTCAATATACATATAGATTGGGTGAATCAAATTGGCAGGGGTGCTGAGAAAGATGATTTCTTGGAATGTATGCGGGATAGTTTTCTAAACGAACAAGCAGAGGAACCAACGAGAGAGCAGGCTATTCTATACTTGGTATTGAGTGATGAGGAAGGGTTAGTTAGCAGTCTTGTTGTGCATGGCCCCTTGGGCAAGAGTGACCATAATATGGTTCTTCATTAGGATGGAGAGTGACATTGTTAATTCAGAAACAAGGGTTCTGAACTTAAAGAAAGGTAACTTTGAGGGTATGAGACGTGAATTGGGCAAGATAGACTGGCAAGTGATTCTTAAAGGGTTGACGGTGGATATACAATGGAAGGTATTTAAAGACTGCAAGGATGAACTACAACAATTGTTCATCCCAGTTTGGCAAAAGAATAAATCAGGGAAGGTAGTGCATCCGTGGATAACAAGGGACATTAGGGGTAGTATCAAAACAAAGGATGAAGCATACAAATTAGCCAGAAAAAAAGCAGCCTAGCAGAGGACTGGGAGAAATTCCAGCAGAGGAGGACAAAGGGCTTAATTAGGAAAGGGAAAATAGATTATGAAAGAAAACTGGCAGGGAACATAAAAATTGACTGCAAAGGTTTTTATAGATACGTGAAGAGAAAAAGGTTAGTTAAAACAAATGTCGGTCCCTTGCAGTCAGAAAGAGGTGAATTGATCATGGGGAACAAGGACATGGCAGACCAATTAAATAACTACTTTAGTCCTGTCTTCACTAAGGAAGACAGAAATAATCTGCCGGAAATAGCAGGGGACCGGGGGTCAAATGAGATGGAGGAACTGAGTGAAATCCAGGTTAGCCGGGAAGTGGTGTTAGGTAAATTGAATCGATTAAAGGCCGATAAATCCCCAGTGCCAGTTAGGCTGCATCCCAGAGTACTTAAGGAAGTAGCCCCAGAAATAGTGGATGCATTAGTGATAATTTGTCAAAAGTCTTTGGATTCTGGAGTAGTTCCTGAGGATTGGAGGGTAACTAATGTAACCCCACTTTTTTAAAAGGGAGGAGAGTGAAAACGGGGAATTACAGACCAGTTAGTCTAACATCAGTACTGGGGAAAATGTTAGAGTCAGTTATTAAAGATGGGATAGCAGCACATTTGAAAAGTGGTGAAATCATTGGACAAAGTCAGCATGGATTTATGAAAGATAAATCATGTCTGACGAATCTTATATAATTTTTCGAGGATGTAATTCGTAGAGTGGGTAAGGGAGAACCTGTGGATGTGTTATATCTGGACTTTCAGAAGGCTTTCGACAAGGTCCCACATAGGAGATTAGTATACAAATTTAATGCACACAGTATTGGGGGTTTGGTATTAATGTGGATAGAGAACTGGCTGGCAGACAGGAAGCAAAGAGTAGGAGTAAACGGGTCCTTTTCAGAATGGCAGGCAGTGACTAGTGGGGTACTGGAAGGCTCAGTGTTGGGACCCCAGCTATTTACAATATATATTAATGATCTGGATGAGGGAATTGAATGCAACATCTCCACGTTTGCGGATGACACGAAGCTGGGGGCAATGTTAGCTATGAGGAGGATGCTAGGAGGCTGCGAGGTGACTTAGATAGGTTGGGTGAGTGGACAAATGCATGGAAGATGCAGTATAATGTGGATAAATGTGAGGTTATCCACTTTGGTGGCAAAAACAGGAAAGTAGACTATTATCTGAATGGTGGCCGATTAGGAAAAGGGGAGATGCAACGAGACCTGGGTATCATGGTACACCAGTCATTAAAAGTAGGCATGCAGGTGCAGCAGGCAGTGAAGAAAGTGAATGGTATGTTGGCATTCATAGCAAAAGAATTTGAGTACAAGAGCAGGGAGGTTCTATAGCAGTTGTACAGGGTCTCGGTGAGGCCACACTTGGAGTATTGCGTACAGTTTTGGTCTCCTAATCTGAGGAAAGACATTATTGCCATAGAGGGAGTACAGAGAAGGTTCACCAGATTCCTGGGATGGCAGGGCTTCTATATGAAGAAAGACTGGAAATACTCAGATTGTACTCGCTGGAATTTAGAAGATGGAGGGGGGATCTTATAGAGACTTTCAAAATTCATAAGGGGTTGGACTGGCTAGATGCAGGAAGATTTTTCCCGATGTTGGGGAAGTCCAGAACAAGGGGTAACAGTTTAAGGGTAAGGGGGAAGTCTTTTAGGACCGAGATGAGAAAATCATTTTTCACACAGAGAGTGATGAGTCTGCGGAATTCTCTGCCACAGAAGGTAGTTGAGGCCAGTTCATTGGCTATATTTAAGAGGGAGTTAGATGTGGCCCTTGTGGCTAAAGAGATCAGGGGATATGGAGAGAAGGCAGGTACAGGATACTGAGTTGGATGATCAGCCATGATCATTTTGATGGCGGTGCAGGTTTGAAGGGCCTAATGGCCTACTCCTGCACCTATTTTCTATGTTGCCATGTTTATGAGAACAACAATGAATATATTGAGATGTGACTGAGACAATGCTAATGGGGAGGGAATTAGCTGTTCAGTTATGGGATATTCCGGTAGTTCTGAGCATAGTGACAGGAATTGGCCTGCCTCTTCATACACCCATGACACTGTGCTGACAAACTGTGTACTCCCAGAGTCCTGACAGTGTGAAACTCGCTTCACACCTGGCCGTGTCCGAGAACACAGCAGAGTACAGCACGGGAACAGGCCATTCAGGCCAATGATGGCTGTGTTGAAATTGATGTGAAAACAACCCAATTCCTTTTGGCCTCACATGGACTGCATCCCACTAGGAATGGATGTGTCCAGTCCAACCTGCATTTCTTCATGCTCTGCATTTTGAAGCTATTATGTTCTTTCATCCACATTCTTACCCTGTGTGAGCCGGCATTCACACATTGACCAGATAAAATTTGTATTTCTATATCTACCCCAGTTTTACCCGATCAAAGACATTCCTCTCTTGTACATTTCCTGCAGCTTATCCCCTCCTTTAACTGCACATTAGCTCGGCTTCTCTTCCCACAGATGCGTAAATAACTGACCTGCTGAATATCTTTTTAATACCGTAGATTTTAGTAAATGTACTTTTGTTTATTTTATTTGTCAATTGAATGATAAGCGAACAGTTTAATGTCTTAGATTAATCCAGCAGGTCAGACAGCATCTCTAAATACTGAGTTATTTTGTGCAGCACATTGTGTGTTTTTTTTTGTAAACCAGAATCTGCACTTCCTTGTGCTTATGCATAATGACCTTTGTGGTTTAATGAACTGAGCTCAATGTGACCAATGAAACAGATGACACTTGAGAAATATTATCGTTTTTGATTCTGGTTTGCAAGTTTACTGCTCCCTGACATTTGGGCTAAGATGCATGTGTAGGAAGAACAGCTGGATCGGAATGGAACATTCTCAGAAATCCCAGGTCACAGGTTTTATTCCTGATACCAGACCTACAGGACGCAAACTGATCAGAGATCAGTGCCTCCATTGTACTATTCAATACGAGGTGAGTGGGACTGTATTGGTGACTTCCCCCCAATGCCGTCAGTTCTGTGGCAGGAATAGTGCGTGTGGGGGGAGGTCACCGTGTTCCTTCCACTTACCCCGTGTTCTTGTTCATTGAAACATTCCTCCCACTTCATCATGAAGCTGAGACGTTCAACCCTTTCTTCAATCGCCTGTTTCAGTCTTTCCCGATATAATTTTGTCAGCTGGAACAATTGGTCGTCATTCCATTGTGTCAGGAGCTCAAAGAATGTAGGCGTTAGATCTGTGTATACAATGAGAGAAACTAAACACCATCTGAATCAGTCCCCTAGGCTCCCGCTGAAACAGTCATCCTGAATGCCCCCCTCCCCCCACACGCACTATTAGAACGGATCGAAACAGGATATTGGAATAAGACACAATGTGCTGCAGTCACTGAGGCAGCCCTGAGGATTTTTCCACTCGATGAAAAATAAAAATGCCACAACAAAGATTCTAACCTGTGAATCAACTTAACTGGGAGTCCGCAATGTACTTGCAATAAGTTATTTGGTAAGAGGTTGAAATGCTATGAAATTGGATTTGCTGGCCTGCACTCTGCTTGAAAGGTTATGAAATTGGATTTGTTGGCCTGCATTCTGCTTGAAATGCTATGAAATTGATTTGCTGGATTTGCTGGAGTGGGAGGGAGGGGAGCGGGGGTAGAGGGAGGGGGAGAGCGGGAGTGAGGAGAGCGGAAGGGTGGGGCAGCTGGAGGGGGTAGGCAGCTGGAGGGATGGGGGGCTGACGTTTATACCCCGAGATGTTGTCACGTCCACTCTCAGTCCGGCCCTTGTTCCCCGCAGATTCTGCAGCTGGTTCCGTCCATCTGCACTGAACTGATTCCCCCCCAGCCTGAAACAAGTCGAGGAATAAAGAGGAAATAAACAGATGAAATAACAATGTCAATCACATGGACGGGGGTTAATATTTCAACAAAACTTACAGAACAAAATCACAGGAGAAGCCCGCGGTTCCTGATATTTTATCACATTAAACATTAACATAAAATTGGACCATTAGAGAGACAGAATGGACAGCTATCTGCAGAGCCAAAAGAGATGGGGGAGATATTGAACAATTTATTTTCTTCGGTATTCACCAAGGAGAAGGATATTGAACTATGTGAAGTAAGGAAAAAAAGTAGAGTAGCTATGGAAACTATGAGATTCAAAGAGGAGGAAGTACTGACACTTTTGAAAAATATAAAAGTGGATAAATCTCCAGGTCCTGATAGGATATTCCCTAGCACATTGAGGGAAGTTAGTGTAGAAATAGCAGGAGTTATGACAGAAATATTTCAAATGTCATTAGAAACGGGAATAGTGCCGGAGGATTGGCGTACTGCGCATGTTGTTCCATTGTTTAAAAAGGGTTCAAAGAATAAACCTAGCAATTATAGACCGGTTAGCTTGACATCAGTGGTGGGCAAATTAATGGAAAGGATACTTAGAGATAATATATATAAGCATCTCGAATAAACAGGGTCTGATCAGGACAGCCAACATGGATATGTGCCTGGAAGGTCATGTTTGACAAACCTTCTTGAAATTTTTGAAGCGGTTACTAGGGAAATTGATGAGGGTAAAGCAGTGGATGTTGTCTATATGGATTTCAGTAAGGCCTTTGACAAGGTTCCCCGTGGAAGGTTGGTTAAGAAGGTTCAATCTTTGGGTGTTAATGGCAGAGTAGCAAGATGGATTCAACAGTGGCTGAATGGGAGATGTCAGAGAGAGTAATGGGGATGGCTGTTTGTCAGGTTGGAAGCCGGTGACCAGTGGGGTGCCTCAAGGATCTGTGTTGGGTCCGCCCACTGTTGTTTGTCATGTACATCAATGATCTGGATGATGGGTGGAAAATTGGATAAGTAAGTATCAGATATACTAAGATAGGTGGTGTTGTGGATAATGAAGTAGATTTTTCAAAGTCTACAGAGACATTTGGGCCATATGGAAAAGTGGGCTGAAAGATGGCAGATGGAGTTTAATGCTGATAAGTGTGAAGTGCTACATCTTGGCAGGACAAATCAAAATAGGAACGTACATGGTAAATGGTAGTGAATTGAGGAATGTTGTGGAACAGAGAGATCTAGAATAACTGTGCATAGTTCCCTGAAGGTGGAATCGCATGTAGATGGGGGTGGTAAAGAAAGCCTTTGGTTGTGCTGGCCTTTATAAATCAGAGCATTGAATATAGGAGCAGGGAAGTAATGTTTAAAATTGTACAAGGCATATGGTGAGACCAATTCTGGAGTATGGTGTACAATTTTGGTCGCCCAATTATAGGAAAGGATGTCAACAAAATAGAGAGAGTACAGAGGAGAATTTACTAGAATGTTGCCTGGGATCCAGCAACTATGTTACAGAGAAAGGTTTGAACAAGTTAGTCTTTATTCTTTGGAGCGCAGAGGTTAAGGGGGGACTTGATTGAGGTCTTTAAATGATGAAAGGGATAGACAGAGTTGACGTTGATAAGCTTTTCCCATTAAGGGTAGGGAAGATTCAAACAAGAGGGCATGACATGCGAATTAAGGGACGGAAGTTTAGGGGTAACGTGAGGGGGAACTTCTTTACTCAGAGGGTGGTGGGTGTGTGGAATGAGCTTCCAGCAGAAGTGGTGGAGGCAGGATCGATTTTAACATTTAAGAGTAAAGTGGAGAGGTATATGGACGGGAAGGGAATGGAGGGGTATGGTCTGAGTGCAGGTAGATGGGACTAGGGGAAAACAAATGGTCGGCACGGACTGGAAGGGCCGAGAGGGCCTGTTTCCATGCTGTAATTGTTATATGGTTATATGGTTATAAACACTCACCAGATCCGCTCCAGTCTCGGGTGGTTCAGTATGAGGCGGCGGAGAGCAGGGACAGATCGGTCTGTGAGAGAGTTGTGTGCCAGCTCCAGCTCCGTCAGTAAGGGGTTTGTACTGAGAGTAGAAATGAGATCCTCGGCTCCAGAATCTGTGAGACCGACACTGTCCAGCCTGGAGATGAGAGAGAGGGTGAGGGACACAGAGAGACAGGAGACAGTGCAAATCCCCAGTGTTTATCAGTGACACAATTACTGATCATATTAACGTTCAGTGTCAGACACCCAGTGAGTGTAAACACCATCTCTCACAGTCTGGGACTTACCCCAGTCTCTGTATTTTACAGTCCGGGTTCCTCAGAGCCGTAGACACCAGTTTCACTCCGGAATCTCGCAGGTCGTTGTTTCCCAGTCTAAACACAAACAGACAGAGAAAAACCCCTGACCCACGGTACGAGTTATTTCCAAGAGTTCTCCTGAGTTTGCCCTGATTGGAACTCGGAGATTTACGGTAATGGCCGTCGGTACTCGGAGCTCTCGTAGACATTTTTCATCATGTTGAAAAATCTTCACGAGTCTTCCCGTGCTTACCTGCCGTTAGCGAGTCTTCCCGAGTACCTGCCGTTAGTGTAACGAGCCACTAAGAGACGTCCCCGAGCTCCGACGTACCCGCTACATTCATTCTCTGTGCTTACCACGAGTTTGATTTTTTTTATACTCGGGAGAGCTGTTGGAAAGAACTCGTACTGTGGGACAGGGCTATTATTTTTAGAAACAAACTTGTACAACCCCTGGCGAGGCCGAGATAGATAAATTCTCGCAAACGGATATTTATAGAAACACCTCAGCACACTATTGAATAAATCTCCGTGGTTGTGGTGTTTGGTGACTTTCACCATTTATTCTCATTCCTCGACCGACCAGAGAACGGTGGCAGGCAACACGCGCGACCCGGAGGAGGGGGGAATCGAGTTGACCACCGGCCACCCGGGGGAGGGGGGGACGGAGCAAACCACCGGCCACCCGGGGTAGGAGGAAACGGAGTTGACCACCGGCCACCCAGGGGAGGGGGGATGGAGTAAACCATTGGTGACCCGGGGGAGGAGGGGATGGAGTAAACCACCGGTGACCCAGGGGAGGGAGGGATGGAGTAAATCACCGGTGACCCGGGGAGGGGGGGGGGACGGAGTTGACCACCCAGGGGAGGGGCAGACAGAGTAAACCACTGGTGACCTGGGGGAGGGGGGAACGGAGCCGACCACCGGCCACCCGGGGTAGGGACAAGAGAACAGCAGAATCGACCACCGGCGAACCAAGGGGGGTTATAATAGGAGGGGTGCCCCCGTGCACAGTGACGGCTGCTCGCTCGGCCCCATAGAAGGGGTGCTGAATGGAATAACAAAATAGTGAAACAATTTAACAGTTCAGTGTTAGCGTCCAACGGACAGTTACCCCAAGCGCTGACACTTATGCAGAGCCGGTCCCAGCCGCTGGAGACCTTCATACTGAATGCGACATCTCCACAGATCGAGGTGTTTGATTGTATCACACGGCCTGATGACATGAGACAGGACCGCACAGTCAATCATGGTCAGGCCCAGGTCACTGAATGAAAGTGTTTCCACAGATCCCAGTGTCTGCTGAGCCAGTGCAGGATTCTGAGACTCAAACAGGTAGTGCAGCGTGTTCAGGAGCCTCCTTTTACCAAACTTACTCCCTGCATTTCTAATCTGACGTTGAACCTCCTCCTTCACCCAATCAATCACTCGGCAGGTTGTTTCATTAGGAAACGGACCCAGAAACTCCTCCAGGACCCGAGCTGACCGTGGGGAGGAGAGACCAGCGACAAAACGGAGAAATACTTCAAATCGCCCGTCTGTCGTGCTGTGGACTTCAGACAGGAATTTCACGATATTCCTGAGATCTACAGTCAGGAATTGTGCGAGTGCGGCTACAAACTCTTGGATGGTGAGGTGCGGGAAGGTGTACACCACGCTCCGAGCTGAATCCTCTCTCTCCAAAAATTCCATCAGGAACCCGGACAGGAACTGGGAAGGCTGCAGATTGTATTTGATCAAATCTCCATCTGTGAACACAATGTTCTTCTTGGACACTCCACTGAAGGCCATCTGACCAACCCTCAGTAACACCTCACGGGGACTCTCAATCTCACGGCCGTGGTTTTTCAGGATGTTGTAAATAAAGCAGCAATATAGTTGGGTGATGGTCTTGGGAACTCGCTGCGGGTCCCGGTGTGTTTGTGTGAAGAAGGGGCCCAGTGTCAGGACGAGGATCCAGCAGTAGGAGAGGTTGTAGCTCATGGTGTACAGGATCTCGTTCTCCTTCACGTGTTTGAAAACAGCTGCTGCCACCGACTGATCTTCAAAATACCTGGTGAAATATTCCTTCCGTTCCTCACCATCAAATCCCAGGATTTCACCCCAGACACTGATCTCTGCCTTTTCCAGTAAATGTAACGCAGTGGGGCGGGTGGTCACTAGCACTGAACACCCTGGAAGCAGCTTGTGCTGGATTAAACTGTACACAATGTCAGACACTTCACACCGGCGCTCAGGATCTGGACACATGTGCTGAGTTTCTGTTTCTCTCTGACTGTCAGCAAAATCGATTCCACCCTTGAATTCATCCAGGCCATCGAATATAAACAGCAATCCCTCTGGATTCTTCCAGACCTCTGCCAGGATATTCCTTAAGTAAGGATACTGAACCAGAATTAGTTCCCTCAGGGTTATTCTGTCTTTAATCTTGTTCAAATCCCGGAATTTGAAACTGAAGACAAACTGGAAGTGTGGGTATATTTTCCCCGTGGCCCAGTCATGAACGATCTTTTGCACCATTGTTGTTTTTCCGATCCCCGCGACTCCGGCCACTGTTGCTGAACTCCCAGATCCAGATTTACTCCGGGAAAAGCTGCTGTGGAACAATTGATTAGTCCTGATTTTTTCCAGTTTTTCCCGGAGACATTGATCTCTGCACTCTTCATGGTCCCGGCCTCTTGCCAGCAGCTCATGTTCCACCTGCGTCCGATCTCGAACAGTGGGGATGATTGTGAGCCCAGCGTATCGATCAAGCAGCTGGAAATCCTTAACCTTCTCCTTCATCAGGATCGTGTTCACGCTCAGTGTTTCAGTCTGTGCCCGCAGAGTCTCCTTGTGTTTCAGTTGAACATCTGTGGACATAGAGACAGCATGTCTATCTGTTCTGGTGAAGGTGGAACAGCCAACATGTGTTTAGCAAAAATAGTTGGGGGATGTTTGTGACTGAACCTTTGGAAAGTCAGATATCGAGAGGTTGAAAATGAACATTGGCCGGAAAATATTTCAACAGCCCAAATGAAATTCCAAATGTGTTTACTTCATGCTCCTTTGGCCGTTTTATTAGAGTGAAGACTGTTTCATGGAGCACGTAGCCCACACCCTATTCTGTAGTGGCCACGGGGCATGAATATGGGCACTTGCCTTCACTGATCAACTGAACTAGGAAACACTGCCGAGGGTAACAGTCGACAGGATCAATTACAATGTGTTGAGTTTCACTTGGATTTGTTTAATTGCGTTTTACTTTAGTTTAGAGGAAACAGGCCATTCGCCCAACCAATCCCACGCTGATCATCCATCACCTGCACGACTCCTTTTCTTCGCACTCGGGACAATTGCAAATTGCACATCTTGGAGCACCCGGAGAAAACCCACGTGGTCACAGGGAGAAGGTACAAACACCACACAGACAGCACGCGTAGTTAGTATCGAGCTGAGGTCTCTGGCGCTGTAAGGCAGCAACTCTGCACCACTGTAACACTGTAACACCACTGTGCCACATGTGCATCAGAACGGTGATGCATAGTCAGATTGTGAGAAGGCAGCTTGTGAATGGAACTATTCTAACCAACAGCTCATGACATTTCATGGAGTCTCCCTGTCCATTTACTGGAATATTTGGACTGGAGACAGGATTGGACTCATTGTACCTGCTCCGCGTGTTCCAACAACAAAGCCACATGACATTCACCTCCGCCCAACTCCCCACAGCTCATTGTCCATGCTGGTCTAATTCTGTATTCATTTTCCTAATGTACTTTTGGGCCAATATCCAGTCCGTGTCTCCCACACCATCATGTAAATATTATATCCACAAACCAACTATTCAATTATATTCACTGTACCACCTTGTTGCAGGTTCTCCCATCAATCCATATAGATCACTGTTCTCAGGACGGAGCCAGAGTCAGAGGAGAAATTATAATTGAAGACCTTGCCCATCTCCTGCAGCTCTACACATAGATGACCACTCCCGTTACCCATTTTCCTTTAATATAACCAATTACAGCACGGAAACAGGCCATCTCAGCCCTTCTAGGTCAGTGCCCAGGGCTCGAAATTAGCGGTTGCCCGGGTGCCAATGACCACTTAAAGTGCCGCCGGGCAACCTAAACGCCGAGTCATTTTGCCCGACTGGTTTATACCGATAGACACAAAAAACTGGAGTAACTCTGCGGGTCAGGCAGCATCTCTGGCGAATAAGAACGTGACGGCGGCCCTATTGCGGGGCAAAGAATCTAGGAACAGGGTGACGAAGGGTGGGAGCGAATTATGGGCCCCGCACAGTGGCAGCAGCGGCCGCGACAGCGGCTCCACCGCCTCCACCGCCTCCACCGCCTCCACCGCCTCCTCCTCCCGCACCCCGCCCAGCGGAAGGAGGCCTCCCTCTCCCTCCCTCCTCCCGGCCTCGGCGTGCGAGAGGGGTTGGTTTGAAAGCGCCGCTATCACCCTGATAACGCCCGCTGCCTGCAAATTCATTAACGGCGCTTTCAAAACAACCCCTCTTGCACGCCGAGGCCGGGAGCAGGGAGGGAGGGAGAGGGAGGCCTCCTTCCGCCGTCTGAAGCAGCTGCACCAAAGATCCTATAGCTATAGGATCTTTGAGCTGCACCGCTCGGCTCCGCACCTTGCTGTCGGCCGGCGGAGGAGGGGAGGCGGTGGCAAGGAACCGACTCCCCCTTTGGCGGCGGCACTTTGGCGTTGGACAGGGACGGCCAAGGCAGCGGGCGATGTTGTCCGAGGAGCGCTGACCTTCCTACCTCCCCACCTCCTCTGCGCCTTCCCCCCCTCTTTCTCTCTCTCTTTCTCTTGTACGCCCCCCTCCACCCCTCTTATCCTGAGACCCCTCCTCTCCATCCCACACTGATCCCCATTCCCTCCTCTATTCAGTCGTCACTGACATCCCCTGTGCTCCCCTCCCCATCTACCCCACCCCCCCCCCCCCCCAATCTATTCATCACCCTACCCACCTCGCATTGATTCTCCTGCCATCCATCCAACACTGGTCCCTCAATTCATCCTGTACAGAACCCCCTTCCCATCCATCCTGCACTTCTACCCCATTCATATTGCACTGATCCACCCATTCATCCCGTACTGACCCACGCCCCATTTACCCTGCACCAAAGCCCCCGTTCATCCTGTAGTGATCTTCCCATTCATCTTTTACTGATCCCCTCATTCATCCTGTACTGATCTCCTCATGCATCCTGTATTGATACCCTCATTCATCCCGTACTTATCTCCCATTCATCCTATAATGATCTCTTCATTCATCCTGTAGTGATCCCCCATTCATCCTGCACAGACCATCCGATCCACACTGTCCTGACCCCCCCATTCATCCTGTACTGACCACCCCCTCTTTCATCCTGTACTGACCCCCCCCCCCCATTCAGGAAGAATGAGGGGAACAGTCTGAAGAAGGGTCTCGACCCGAACCGTTGACTATTTCCTTCGCTCCATAGATGCTGCCTTACCCACTGAGTTTCTCCAGCATTTTTGTCTACCCCCATTCATCCTCTACTGAGCCTCCCATTCATCCTGCACTGATCCCCCCCCCCCCCCCCAATCCTTCCCGTACTGAACCCTCCATTCAACACCACTGGCATCCCCCGTGCTCTCCCCTCACAATTTTACATACTCCAACCAACACGTACTAATTCACCTGCCTCAATCCACCCATTCCGCACTGATTGCCTTGTCAACCTCCCCCCCCCCCCCCCCCCCGCCATTTATCCACCCCGCATTGATTCACACCCCCCCCCCCCGGCCCTATTGTGCTTCATGGTCTTCACAGCGAACATTGACTATGTTTGATAACGGAATGCAATCAAATGTGTTTTAATTCCCAATGTTATTATTTCTTTTGACACCTTTAAACATATTACCAAAAGAACATTTGCTGCATTTATGTCCTTTGGCCATCTCTTGTCAGTAAGTGTAATGTTTAACCTGTCAGATGGGTATAGTCGGTTTTAACAGCTATTATCATAAAATGCCTTTAGAAATTTCCTTGCAACCTGTATATTTTGTTATGGATAAATTATGTGGGAAGCGAGAGTGTTTCTGTACCAATAGCAATAACGACCCATGCTATGGCCATGTCATGATAATTTTCGGTCCTTCACAAAGAACATGTTTGCATCAATCTGTAGTGTGCATGGTTAAGCATATATGTTACCATGGTCCAGGATTTATTGACACAGGTTGATCATATGCTGAATAATCCAACCACATTTTTGTTTGGAAGTGGAAAGAACTAATAGAAAATGCATTAATTGAAATGTGTAAAAAGAGTTGAGATATTGTATTATAATTTTGCTGCATGTCATTGTGGTATATATCATGTCTTGATTGGTGAATATGTTTAGTTTGTGAGTTATTCGAAGCAGAAATAATATGCGAATGTAGACAAAAGTGTTTGAGAAACTCAGCGGATGTGGCAGCATCTGTGGAGCGAAGGAAATAGGCAACGTTTCAGGCCGAAATCCTTCTTCAGACTGATGGGTTTTGGTCTGAAACGTTGCCTATATCCTTCGCTCCATAGATGCTGCTGCACCCGCTGAGTTTCTCCAGCAATTTTGTCTACCTTCGATTTTCCAGCATCTGCAATTCCTTCTTGAACATAATATGTGAATGCTTCATTGACCATAATTCCGACTGGTAACTACGCACTTCGTCCGAGCACATTATCGCACACGTCATGCAAACCGTCTTAAATGACCACCTAAACTGTCATTTGGCAACCTAAAAAGTTGTCAAGGTTGCCCGGCTGGCAACAGGGAAAAATAAGTTAAGCGAGAGCCCTGAGAAGGCTCACAAACCTTTTAGTTCCTTTGATGTAGAGGCCACTGAATCACCTCCCCAGTCACCACCTTCAGCCATGATGTCGACAGGCGTTCACAAACTCTGTAGCTCTGGAATAAACAATATTAACAGAACCATCAGGTGATAATTGAATGAGAAGGAAGATATTGCCTTGTGAACCAACAAACAGCATTACAATGCAGCGGAGATGTGGAAAACACCCCATCCAAATATGGTATACCCCTGCAAATTAACAAACAAGAGAAGCAGGATACCACCTGGCTCTTCATGTCTGCCCTGTCATTCATATGAATATGTCTGATCTATCTAAGGCAGCAATTCATCATCTGTGCCAGATCCCTGAAGCTTTCAAACACACTTATCACCTTATCGCTATTCCAGACCAAACATGGCCAATCCCCAACATCCACACCTCACCTGTTTGGAGGCTTCAACTCACAGGGAAAAAGGAAAAATACGCATTGATGGGGAATTATTGTCGCACTCTGCTGGCCCTATTCTTATCACAACCGTAACATTAAACAAAAGCTTCCACACCACCATGTTACCCATTGCCAAATTCCCCACTAGCTGGAACGGGGAATTCCACCACATCTCTGGAGTTCCCATTCCAGAATAGAAGGATTATATCCCACGCCTGGACTCTGCAGGGTGTCCATGATGTCAGGTGATGTCTGCAGTACATCACTAGTCCCACTCCACAGGAGAATCATCCGTCTCATCTCTACAGGACACTGCCCAAACCCGCTCAAAGGATCGTCGGACGGCGTTACCGGGAGAGAGCTGGAGACGTCAGGTGCGAGGAGTGGCCCAGTACGAGGGTGAACTGGGTTCGTGCCTACAGCACCTTCAAAGTAGGTGGAGGCGCCCCACGGGACACAAAGATGGGTGAGGAGAAGGAGGTCGGTTCACAGGAACTGCACCAGGACATCGAGCTCGCGGGAGGTTCGGATTTGGACTTTGAAAATGGCGATGCCTGCATGTGTAATATGTGCTAAAAGAATTTCACTGTGCCGTTGCATATTGAACTACTGAACTGTTGACCAAACATCTGTTCCTCTCAGCACTCAGCTCTCCAACTGATTCATCCTCAACAAACAGGGGTTATCCTTTGCTATCTTGCAGACATTCTCTATTATCATAGCTGAAAGATACAATTCAGCATTCAATGGTAATACTTCTGGTCCTGAACTCTACCTCTAGCATCTAAATCAAACATATTTGGTTATCTTACCGCTGTGTGGGCCAAGCACAAATCATTAATGTGTATTTACTTTATTGATTAAAATAGTAAATACTGAAAACAGTGGAAAGTGCAATGTTGGATGATCCATTATCAGAACTGGGACTGTAATCAAATGCGGCTCAATCTGCTGAGTGTTTCCAGCACGGCAGCATTTTATCTCATTCCTCAGATCTTCTGGAATAGCAAAAGTTGCAAAAGTCACTTGTCATGCTGGTCAATAGATTTGTGTAAATGCCATACTTCCACTCACATACACGACAGTTCTAACTCATTAGTTCTCATTTCATGATTCACATATGTACAAAATGCCTTCCATGCTACAAGTCCTCAAAGTACATGTTCCTCTTGCTACCATTCTGCTGCACCATCTCCCGGGATCACTCTCTCCGCTGTGACCAGAGGGCGATAAAAACGAGCAACACTCCTTTACTCTGGCAAGAGGAAGTTGCTCGCCAAAAATAAATGAAAACGGGAATAACAGGTTCAACATCTGATGCCCCAATTTCATTATAAAGAAGTACCGTCAACGAGCGGCCATTTAGTAACTGAAACAAACTGCAACATTTACTTTATAAATGTATAGATCTGTGTCATTGTGTGCAACATGAATCTCCACCAACACTTCCAATGACAAAACGCTGCCTATTACACTTTATCTGTTTATTTATGTGTGTGTGTATATATATATATATATATATATATATATATATATATATATATATATATATATTCTATGGTATATGGACACACTGATCTGTATTCATGCCTACAATATTCTGTGCTGCAAGCAAGAATTTCATTGTCCTATCTGGGACACATGACAATAAACTCTCTTGACTTGACTTGACCAGATGGCGATAAAAATGTGCAACTCTCCCGCTCCCCACAGCGGACCCGCGTCTCCCCGCCCGCCCGCCCAGACAACGGGGCCCCGCTCCCCACAGCAGACCCTCGTCTCCCCGCCCGCCCGGACAGCCGTAGTGAAAATGGCCACCTATGGCTTCACTCCCATTGACTTCAATGTGGGGGGGATAGGTGCTGATCACGGCTGATCATCCCCAATCAGTACTCAGTTCCTGCATTATCCTCATATCCCCTGACTCTACTATCTTTAAGAGCCCTATCTAGCTCTCTCTTGAAAGCTTCCAGAGAACCAGCTTCCACCGCCCTCTGAGGCAGAGAATTCCACAGACTCACAACTCTCTGCGTGAAGAAGTGTTTCCTCATCTCCGTTCCAAATGGCTTACCTGACGTCCCTTGTCAGCCACGGTTGCCCCTTACTCCCCTTGGAATCCTTCTTCCTCTTTGGAATGAACTGATCCTGCACCTTCTGTATTGTTCCCAGAAATACCTGCCATTGTGTTCCACTGTCATCCCTGCTGGGGTCTTTTTCCAGTCAACATTAGCCAGCTCCTCCCTCATGGATCCATAGTCCCCTTTATTCAACTGTAACACTGCCACCTCAGATTCACCCCTCTCCCTCTCCAATTGTAGATTAAACCTGACCATATTATGGTCACTACGTCCTAATGGCTCCTTAATCTCAAGTTCCCTTATCAAATCCGGTTCGTTACACAACACTAAATCCAGAATTGCCTTCTTCCTGGTAGGCTCCAATACAAGCTGCTCTTGGAATCCATCACGGAGGCACTCCACAAACTCCAGTGCCAACCTAATTTTCCCGAGTCTACGTGCATGTTGAAATCTCCCATAACAAGCGTAGCAATACCTTTCTTCCTTGCTTCTTTCCAGCTAATCAGGTGAATACTTACTTGCAAGGTGCAGCTGTAGTTCTGTGGGTGCAGTGCTCAGTATCTGCGTGCAAGCAGCTGCCTGCCCACAGTGTGTATTCCAACGCCCACATTCCTCAGAACAGGGAGCGGTCTCGCTGCTGAAACCAACCGGTTTGACAACCTTCAGCTGTATAATGTGCATAAATTACTTTTAAAATTCCTGTTAACCCTTTCTGCTGGTAGGAATACAGTAACATGGATAGGATTTGAACATAACCTGTAGGAATATTGTCTGCGGCATTCCTGGCAAGGTCTTCGTCATCTTGTTCCTCATATTTATTTTTCTTCCTTCCTTCCTTGTTTCTATTTGCGCACAAAGGGTATGCGACAGAGCTACGATGTTTCACCAGGTTCCTCGCCGTTCTCCTGTGCTGTGAGTGTAAAAAGTTTCATTCCGAAACTTATCGAGGTTGTAAAACTTATCGAGGTTTAAAAATCTTAAAAACCACGCATGTGCAGATTGGTCTCCTCTCCTGTCAGTCACCCGGGACTGCGGCGACCCTTCCGGCGTACCATCGCTGCACTGATTGGCCGACTCATCTGTCACAATAAAGCTGAAGGAGCTGAGCGAGCAGAGTTTGTGCATCACCGCGGCAGGAGCGCGGAGCGGCTCGAGTGCGGAGTGGCCTGGAGCCTGGCCATCTGCATGGCCAACTGAGAGTCCGACTGCGGCAACCTCGAGATTCTGAGGAAGTGAGGAGTGAGAGTGGGGGGATTGACGGGGCCGGGCGCCGGTGGAGCCGGGCGCTGGGCCGGACGGGTAGTCAGTGCCCAGGGATCTCCGGGATACAATATAAGACAATATAATACAACAACATATAATATGACAATATTATACAATATAAGAATATAAGACAATGTAATAAAATATAATACAATATTTGACAAATATACATCTATTGATGCTCCTGAACGCATCATCAGTGATGTAACCTGGGGTCATTGGGTATTTCGGGTCTTGCAGCATAAGACACCCTCGCCCAGGCGACCCAGCCGTGGTTGATCAGACCACGACGTGTTCAGGTGGCATTCGCTCCTCCCCATGGACCTCCTCTCCTGATCCAGAGCCATCTCAAGGCCTTGTCCGCTGCCTCTTTGCTGTTCATGATGGCTCTTCTCCTTGCTACTCCTCGCCACTCCGATGCCCAGTGCACTCAAGGCTTTGTAGAGCAATTGGCCTGCTAAACCTCTGCAGCCAACCAGGATGGGCATACCCCTTGCCTTCCAGCCCTGCTTACGGCTGTCTATGACCAGCTCTTCATACTTCGTTGTCGACGTCCTCGTCGAACTGATGCCCGACTGCCGTCTTGCAGGCCGGAGGCCATTTGACTCAAACCTTCCCCGGAGATCTGTTCGGAGGGACTAGTTGCGCCACTTAGAGGCTTCGAATTCTATGGAGTGATTCCAGGCCCGGCTCCTCCTGCGTCTCACCAGGTAAAATACCTGCGCGTTGTGACAATCCCTGTCCCTGCAAACACTTCAACCGGGTCTGGTGAATCTTCAGGCCTCGGTTGTTCTTGCAGAACCTACCATATCTGCATTTGATACTCATAGTTGGTTGTCCATTGCCATTAGTCGTTAACCTTTGATCCGTCAAATGAGGTGCTGATCCTCTTGGGCATCCCTGGGGGTATTTTTCCATGTGTTTTCTGCAGCGTGATTTGGGTCTCCTCCTCTCAGAGAATGCGGTTGGGGCTGTCAACCCGCCCCTCCCCGGTTGCCGTCTTTCCATATAAGACAATATAAAACAATATAATACAATATAAGACAATATAATACAACATAATACATAGAAACATAGAAATTAGGTGCAGGAGCAGGCCATTCGGCCCTTCGAGCCTGCACCGCCATTCAATATGATCATGGCTGATCATCCAACTCAGTATCCTGTACCTGCCTTCTCTCCATACCCCCTGATCCCTTCAGCCACAAGGGCCACATCCAACTCCCTCTTAAATATGGCCAACGAACTGGCCTCAACTACCTTCTGTGGCAGAGAATTCCACAGATTCACCACTCTCTGTGTGAAAAAAGATTTTCTCATCTCGGTCATAAAAGACTTCCCCCTTATCCTTAAACTGTGATCCCTTGTCCTGGACTTCCCCAACATCGGGAACAATCTTCCTGCATCTAGCCTGTCCAACCCCTTAAGAATTTTGTAAGTCTCTATGAGATCACCCCTCAATCTTCTAAATTCCAGCGAGTACAAGCTGTGTCTATCCAGTCTTTCATCATATGGAAGTCGTGCCATCCCAGGAATCAGTCTGGTGAACCTTCTCTGTACTCCCTCTATGGCAAGAATGTATTTCCTCAGATTAGGAGACCAAAACTGTACGCAATACCCCAGGTGTGGCCTCTCCAAGACCCTGTACAACTGCAGTAGAACCTCCCTGCTCTTGTACTCAAATCCTTATGCTATGAATGCCAACATACCATTCGCTTTCTTCACAGCCTGCTGCACCTGTATGCCTATTTTCAATGACTGGTGTACCATGACACCCAGGTCTTGCTGCATCTCCCTCTTTTTAAGAAGGGAGGGAGAGAGAAAACGGGGAATTACAGACCAGTTAGTCTAACATCGGTAGTGGGGAAACTGCTAGAGTCAGTTATTAAAGATGGGATAGCAGTACATTTGGAAAGTGGTGAAATCATTGGACAAAGTCAGCATGGATTTACGAAAGGTAAATCATGTCTGACGAATCTTGTGGAATTTTTCGAGGATGTAACTAGTAGCGTGGATAAGGGAGAACCAGTGGATGTGGTATATCTGGACTTCCAGAAGGCTTTCGACAAGGTCCCACATAAGAGATTAGTATACAAACTTAAAGCATACGGTATTAGGGGTTCAGTATTGATGTGGATAGAGAACTGGCTGGCAAACAGGAAGCAAAGAGTAGGAGTAAACGGGTTCTTTTCACAATGGCAGGCAGTGACTAGTGGGGTACCGCAGGGCTCAGTGCTGGGACCCCAGCTATTTACAATATATATTAATGATCTGGATGAGGGAATTGAAGGCAATATCTCCAAGTTTGCGGATGACACTAAGCTGGGGGGCAGTGTTAGCTGTGAGGAGGATGCTAGGAGACTGCAAGGTGACTTGGATAGGCTGGGTGAGTGGGCAAATGTTTGGCAGATGCAGTATAATGTGGATAAATGTGAGGTTATCCATTTTGGTGGCAAAAACAGGAAAGCAGACTATTATTTAAATGGTGGCCGATTAGGAAAAGGGGAGATGCAGCGAGACCTGGGTGTCATGGTACACCAGTCCTTGAAAGTAGGCATGCACGTGCAGCAGGCAGTGAAAAAAGCGAATGGTATGTTAGCTTTCATAGCAAAAGGATTTGAGTACAGGAGCAGGGAGGTTCTACTTCAGTTGTACAGGGTCTTGGTGAGACCACACCTGGAGTATTGCGTACAGTTTTGGTCTCCAAATCTGAGGAAGGACATTATTGCCATAGAGGGAGTGCAGAGAAGGTTTCACCAGACTGATTCCTGGGATGTCAGGACTGTCTTATGAAGAAAGACTGGATAGACTCGGTTTATACTCTCTGGAATTTCAGGAGATTGAGAGGGGATCTTATAGAAACTTACAAAATTCTTAAGGGGTTGGACAGGCTAGATGCAGGAAGATTGTTCCCGATGTTGGGGAAGTCCAGGACAAGGGGTCACAGCTTAAGGATAAGGGGGAAATCCTTTAAGACCGAGATGAGAAAGACTTTTTTCACACAGAGAGTGGTGAGTCTCTGGAACTCTCTGCCACAGAGGGTGGTTGAGGCCAGTTCATTGGCTATATTTAAGAGTGAATTGGATGTGGCCCTTGTGGCTAAGGGGATCAGAGGGTATGGAGAGAAGGCAGGTACGGGATACTGAGTTGGATGATCAGCCATGATCATATTGAATGGCGGTGCAGGCTCGAAGGGCTGAATGGCCTACTCCTGCACCTAATTTCTATGTTTCTATGTTTCTATCTCCCCTTTTCCTAATCGGTCACCATTCAAATAATAGTCTACCTTCCTGTTTTTGCCACCAAAGTGGATAACCTCACATTTATCCACATTATACTGCATCTGCCATGCATTTGCCCACTCATCCAGTCTATCCAAGTTATCCTGCAGCCTCCTAGCATTCTCCTCACAGCTAACACTGCCCCCCAGCTTCGTGTCATCCGCAAACTTCGAGATGTTACATTTAATTCCCTCGTCCAAATCATTAAAGTATATTGTAAATAGCTGGGGTCCCAGCACTGAGACTTGCGGCACCCCACTAGTCACTGTCTGCCATCCTGAAAAGGACCCGTTCACTCCTACTCTTTGCTTCCTGTCTGCCAGCCAGTTCTCTATCCACATCAATACTGAACCACCAATACCGTGTGCTTTAAGTTTGTATACCAATCTCTTGTATGGGACCTTGTCGAAAGCCTTCTGAAAGTCCAGATACAACACATCCACTGCTTCACCCTTATCCACTCTACTATTTACATCCTCAAACAAAATCAATAAGATTCGTGAGATGATTTACCCTTCTTAAATCCATGCTGACTTTGTCCAATGATTTCACCACTTTCCAAATGCGCTGCTATCCCATCTTTAATAATTGACTCTAGCAATTATCTACAATATAACACACTATTGTACAATATTATACAATAATACAATAATATACAAAATAATACAATATAATACAATAATATACAATATAATACTAGACTAAGTGGGACCCGTGGTGTCCCATGTTCACACGGGAGGGCTGATCCCCCAACGCGATGTTCCACCTCTACAACAATTCCAATATTGGTGGCCAGTGGGGGGGGGGGCTTTCTGGAGCGCTAGTATGGGCCTGGTGGGCTGGCAGCTCAGTCCCTCAGGCCTGGCGGGCTGGCAGCTCAGTCACTCAGGACTGGTGGGCTGGCAGCTCAGACACTGCCAGCAATTCTGCCCAAAACAGGTGAGAGACTCTGTGATAGAGAAAGTGGAGAGGGTGGAGAGTAAATTTTAGACATTTTTCATATTTTTCTGCAGGACACAGCAATGAAGGAGGAAGGTCTATCCTTGCCTGGATCTCACAGAGAACCAATGAAGGGACGGAGAAAAATACTGGGATGAGCGTTAATACTTGCAGGGGCATTACTTACTGATGGGCCGAAGGACTCCTTCTGGGCTAGTACAGGTCTGATGGGCCAAAGGGACTTAAAAATAATCTGAGTGGAAGGCACTTTAACTGGACTTTTCCTGGCCTGGCACGGAAATGCTCTTCTTGGGCTAATACGGGCATTTTGGGCCAAAATGCTCCTTCTGGGCTACAAATACAGGCATTTTGGGCAAAATTGACTGGTTTCTCAGCTAATAGGGACTTTGTGGGCCGAAATGAGTGGTTTCAGGCAGGGCAAACAACTCATTTCATTTCATTTCCATTGCAGTTTCACGCACAGGGCAGGCCAAACAACTCATTGCATTTTCATTTCATTTCCATTTCCATTGCAGTTTCAAGCACAGGGCAGGCCAAACAACTCCTTGCATTTTCATTTCATTTCAATTTCCTTTGCAGTTTAAAGTACAGGGCAGGCCAAACAACTCATTGCATTTTCATTTCATTTCCATTGTAGTTTCAAGCACAGGGCAGGCCAAACAACTCATTGCATTTTCATTAAGGGCCAACAAATCATTTATTGCAAGTACATTGCAGACTCACAGTTCAGTTGACTCACAGCTTCGAATCTTCAGCTTCGAGAGAAAGGAAAAGGAGGTGGAGTAGCGTTGCTGGTTAGAGAGGAGATTAAAGCAATGGAAAGGAAGGACATTGGCTTGGAGGATGTGGAATCGGTATGGGTAGAGCTACAAAACACTAAGGGGCAGAAACGCTGGTGGATGTTGTGTACAGGCCACCTAACAGTAGCAGAGAAGTTGGGGATGGTATCAAACAGGAAATTAGAAATGCGTGCGACAAAGGCAAAACAGTTATAATGGGTGACTTCAATCTACATATAGATTGGGTTAATCAAATTGGCAGGGGTGCTGAGGAAGAGGATTTTTTGGAATGTATGCGGGATAGTTATCTAAATCAACATGTAGAGGAACCAACGAGAGAGCAGGCTATTTTAGACTGGGTTTTGAGTAATGAGGAAGGGGTAATTAGCCGTCTTGTTGTACGTGCCCCCTTGGGCAAGAGTGACCATAATATGGTTGAGTTCTCCATTAGGATGGAGAGTGACATTGTTATTCAGAAACAATGGTTCTGAACTTAAAGAAAGGTAACTTTGAGGGTATGAGACGTGAATTGGCCAAGATTGACTGGCAATTAATTCTAAAAGGGTTGACGGTGGATATACAATGGAAGACATTTAAAGACTGCATGGATGAACTACAAAAATTGTTCATCCCAGTTTGGCAAAAGAATAAATCGGGGAAGGTAGTGCATCCGTGGACAACAAGGGAAATCAGGGATAGTATCAAAGCAAAGGATGATGCGTACAAAGTAGCCAGAAAAAGCAGCATACCAGAGGACTGGGAGAAATTCAGAGACCAGCAGAGGAGGACAAACGGCTTAATTAGGAAAGGAAAATAGTATGAAAGAAAACTGGCAGGGAACATAAAAACTGACTGCAAAAGTTTTTATACATATGTGAAGAGAAAGAGGTTAGTTAAAACAAATGTAGGTCCCTTGCAGTCAGAAACAGGTGAGTTGATCATGGGGAACAAGGATATGGCGGACCAATTGAATAACTACTTTGGTTCCGTCTTCACTAAGGAAGACATAAATAATCTGCCTGAAATAGCAGGGGACTGTGGATCAAAGGAGGAATTGAGTGAAATCCAGGTCAGTCGGGAAGTGGTGTTGGGTAAATTGAATAGATTAAAGGCCGATAAATCCCCAGGGCCAGATAGGCTGCATCCCAGAGTAACTTAAGGAAGTAGCTCAGGAAATAGTGGATGCATTAGTGATAATCTTTCAAAACTCTTTAGATTCTGGAGTAGTTCCTGAGGATTGGCGGGTAGCAAATGTAACCCCTCTTTTTAAGAAGGGAGGGAGAGAGAAAACGGGGAATTACAGACCAGTTAGTCTAACATCGGTAGTGGGGAAACTGCTAGAGTCAGTTATTAAAGATGGGATAGCAGCACATTTGGAAAGTGGTGAAATCATTGGACAAAGTCAGCATGGATTTACAAAAGGTAAATCATGTCTGACGAATCTTGTGGAATTTTTCGAGGATGTAACTAGTAGCGTGGATAAGGGAGAACCAGTGGATGTGGTATATCTGGACTTCCAGAAGGCTTTCGACAAGGTCCCACATAAGAGATTAGTATACAAACTTAAAGCATACGGTATTAGGGGTTCAGTATTGATGTGGATAGAGAACTGGCTGGCAAACAGGAAGCAAAGAGTAGGAGTAAACGGGTCCTTTTCACAATGGCAGGCAGTAACTAGTGGGGTACCGCAGGGCTCAGTGCTGGGACCCCAGCTGTTTACAATATATATTAATGATCTGGATGAGGGAATTGAAGGCAATATCTCCAAGTTTGCGGATGACACTAAGCTGGGGGGCAGTGTTTCGCTGTGAGGAGGATGCTAGGAGACTGCAAGGTGACTTGGATAGGCTGGGTGAGTGGGCAAATGTTTGGCAGATGCAGTATAATGTGGATAAATGTGAGGTTATCCACTTTGGTGGCAAAAACAGGAAAGCAGACTATTATTTAAATGGTGGCCGATTAGGAAAAGGGGAGATGCAGCGAGACCTGGGTGTCATGGTACACCAGTCATTGAAAGTAGGCATGCAGGTGCAGCAGGCAGTGAAAAAAGCGAATGGTATGTTAGCTTTCATAGCAAAAGGATTTGAGTACAGGAGCAGGGAGGTTCTACTTCAGTTGTACAGGGTCTTGGTGAGACCACAACTGGAGTATTGCGTGCAGTTTTGGTCTCCAAATCTGAGGAAGGACATTATTGCCATAGAGGGAGTGCAGAGAAGGTTCACCAGACTGATTCCTGGGATGTCAGGACTGTCTTATGAAGAAAGACTGGATAGACTCGGTTTATACTCTCTGGAATTTAGGAGATTAAGAGGGGATCTTATAGAAACTTACAAAATTCTTAAGGGGTTGGACAGGCTAGATGCAGGAAGATTGTTCCCGATGTTGGGGAAGTCCAGGACAAGGGGTCACAGCTTAAGGATAAGGGGGAAATCCTTTAAGACCGAGATGAGAAAGACTTTCTTCACACAGAGAGTGGTGAGTCTCTGGAACTCTCTGCCACAGAGGGTAGTTGAGGCCAGTTCATTGGCTATATTTAAGAGTGAGTTGGATGTGGCCCTTGTGGCTAAGGGGATCAGAGGGTATGGAGAGAAGGCAGGTACGGGATACTGAGTTGGATGATCAGCCATGATCATATTGAATGGCGGTGCAGGCTCGAAGGGCTGAATGGCCTAATCCTGCACCTAATTTCTATGTTTCTATGTTTCTATGAATCACAGTTGTGGCCTCTCCCTCACAATTTTCCAGAGTGACTGACTTGCGTACAGGCATCTGGGGCTTTATACTTCTGACACCCCCCCCCCCCCCGGAAGGGGCATTACCTTCAACATGGTAGCCGAATAGGAAAAGGGGAGATGCAACGAGACCTGGGTGTCATGGTACACCAGTCATTGAAAGTAGGCATGCAGGTGCAGCAGGCTGTGAAGAAAGTGAATGGTATGTTAGCATTAATAGCAAAAGGATTTGAGTATAGGTGCAGGGAGGTTCTACTGCAGTTGTGCAGGCCTTGGTGAGACCACACCTGGGGCATTGCGTACCATTTTGGTCTCCTAATCTGAGTAAATACATTATTGTCATAGAGGGAGTACAGAGAAGGTTTAGCAGACTGATTCCTAGGATGTCGGGATTTCATATGAAGAAAGACTGGATAGACTCGGCTTGTACTCGCTAGAATTTTGAAGATTGAGGGGGGATCTTATAGAAACTTACAAAATTCTTAAGGGGCTGGACAGGCTAGATGCAGGAAGATTGTTCCCAATGTTGGGGAAGTCCAGAACGAAGTCCAGATTGTTCCCAATGTTGGGGAAGTCACAGTTTAAGGATAAGGGGGAAGTCTTTTAGGACCGAGATGATATAATCAGTTTTCACACAATGAGTGGTGAATCTGTGGAATTCTCTGCCACAGAAAGTAGTTGAGGGCAGTTCATTGGCTATATATAAGAGGGAGTTAGATGTGGCCCTTGTGGCTAAAGGGATCAGGTGGTATGGAGAGAAGGCAGGTACAGGATACTGAGTTGGATGATCTGCCACGGTCATGTTGAATGGTGGTGCGGGCTCGAAGGGCCGAATGGCCTGCTCCTGCACCTATTTTCTATGTTTCTATTCCTTATTTATGTCAATAAATGTTATCTAATACTCTTGGTGCTGCTGCAGCAAGGCACCACGTTAATTGCATAATAGTACCAAAAACATTCACAGAATACAGCATTGCTGCTTCATTATCCGCTGGCGAGGATGGTCTCACATTTCCCACAGTCACCCCATCTGGCACCTTAATGTTACCCACCCACCCTGTCCCCACCCTGCTGAGACCTCTTCACACCCTCCACACACCATCCCCACCCTCCTGAACCCTCTCTTCACCCTCCACACCCCATCCTCACCCGATTGAACCCTCTCTTCACCCTCCACACCCCATCCTCACCCTCCTGAACCCTCTCCTCACCCTCCACACGCAATCCTCATCCTACTGATCCCTTCCTGCGTCCTCCACATCCCACTCCCTCTCCCAAACCCTCTGTGCACCCTCCACATCCCTTCCGAAACCGCTCTGCACCCTCTCCCATCCCTGCACACTACAAACCCCGTACCCATCCTCATGAACCCTCTCTGCATCCTCCACACCCCAACAAATAGTGAAAGGCCTGGACAGAGTGGATGTGGAGAGGCTGTTTCTACCAGTGGGAGAGTCTAGGACCACTCGTCTAGCCTCAGAATTAAAGGATGTACCTTTAGAATGGAATTGATGAGGAATTCCTTGAGCTGGAGTGTGGTGAATCTGTGGGATTCAATGCCGCAGACGGCTGTCATTAGGTGTTTTCAAGGCAGAGATGGACAGATTCTTCATCGTACATGTGTCAGGGTTATGGGGAGAAGGCAGGAGAATGGGGTTGAGAGGGACAGATAGATCAGCCATGATTGAGTGAAAAATACCATTGTCTATATCTCTCGTTTCCCTTATCCTTAACCAGATCAAAGAAACGTCTCGACCCAAAACGTCACCCATTCCTTCTCTCCAGAGATGCTGCCTGTTCTGCTGAGTTGCTCCAGCTTGTTGAGTCTAACCATGATTGAATGACGGAGTAGACTAGATGGGCTGACTGGCCTCATTCTGCTGCTCCAAGTATGACCATCACCACGGAAGGCCCCTCTCTGCCCGGTGATGCATAAACTCGGGGTGTCACCGGGCGGTGCGGCCGCAGGAACCCCTTCCTTCACTGATGAGCGGTGACCCGGTTGACTAACGGCGCCACTCTCCCCAGGGATTCACGGTGGCGCAGCGGTAGAGTTGCTGCCTTACAGCAAAATGCAGCGCTGGAGACCCGGGTTTGAACCCGACTATGGGCACTGCCTGTACGGAGTTTGCACGATCTCCCTGTGACCTGCGTGGGTTTTCTCCCAGATCTCCGGTTTAACCGCGCTGTATACCCTCGCTACCCCCTCCCTATCTACCCCTCTCCTCCTATTCTCCCCCCTCCTCTCTCCACCCCCCCCCCCCCATTCTCTTTACCCGGCCCCCTTCCCCTCTCCCCCCCCCCCCCCCCTCACCCCTCCCCCTCTGTAAAGTAGTTTCACGGATACCATTAGATCTTCAGTACTTTATTAATCACACATAATTGCCCTAGCTGTACGTGGCCTGTCACGATCACCACAGATAGAGCTAGGGGCGTGTAGGTTACAATTATACAAACTGGTGAGGGAAGTGGTTAGCATGGACATCGTTACTATCAATTAAAGGTGTATACACATATCATCTACATCCTTCCTCTACAAAAACAAACAGTGAGTGACAGGGTGACCACGTCTCATGCGCCAGGGTAAATGCAAACAATAAGTCACGGGAATACAGAATCACACGTAATCGCCGTAACGGACCGGCGGCCTGACCAGGCGAACCTTGCCATCACCGCCTTCCCCGACGGGAACAAGCGGGGACGATGCCGGGGCATGGTGGGGGCTACGGACAGGAGAACCCCTGGGCGATGAGGGCATCGGGGGGGGGGGGGGGGGGACGGGGACGGCGAAGAGAAGGGCGAGGAAGCCGGAGAAAGCGGGACCGCATCCGGGAGATGGACAGGAGAAGGACGAGGGGGGGACCCCAGAGGAACGGGCAAGGCACTAGGCCGCAAAAGTGGCAGCGGGGGGTGGGGGGGGGGGGGGGGCATACGGTGCCGCCGGGGGAGGGAGAGGCTCGTTCACGAGCCGGAGATGCTGGCAGGACCGGCGGTACACCTTGCCGTCGTGGTTGGCAAGGTACGAACGAGGGGAGCCGGCAGAACCGACGACCACGGCCAGCTTGGAGCGGCCAGAAATGGACCTCATATGGACGACCTGGCCGGGAGGAAGAGGGCAAAGGACCCGGCAGGACCTGTCGTGGGAACGCTTCTGTATACCGTGTTTATGGGCAATGTGTTTCCGGACCAAGGCAGGTTTAAGGACAGAGGAAGACAGGGACTGTTGAGACCCGGGACCGTGGGCCGCATGACACGGGACATGAGGCGCTGAGCCGGGGAGCCCAGGGCATGGTCGCGGGAGATGTTGCGGAGGTTCAGAAGGGCCTAGGTAGATGTCGGAGCGGGATAGGCGACAACGCTCCAACAATCCTTTAGCACTGCGGACCGCGCGCTCGGCCAGTTCGTTGCTCTTCGGGTATTCCGGGCTGCTGGTGTAATGACGAAAGATCCATCGTTCAGCAAAAGCGCGGAACTCGGCACTGGTGAACTGGCTGCCGTTGTCCGACTGCAGGCTGACCGGGGACCCGAAGGTGGCAAAGTGGCGGCGCAACTTCTCGATGACTGCGGAGGAAGAGAGGGAGTGGAGCTGGTCAACTTCAAACCAGCTGGAGTAAGAGTCGACAAGCAACAGGAAGTGCTTTCCGTGCCACTCGAAGATGTCGCCTGCTAGCGCA
The DNA here is from genome assembly GCA_035221665.1 of Okamejei kenojei. Lineage (NCBI taxonomy): Eukaryota > Metazoa > Chordata > Chondrichthyes > Rajiformes > Rajidae > Okamejei > Okamejei kenojei. The sequence goes on along the minus strand of JAVHYY010000370.1, from coordinate 31,511 downwards.
GACCAGGGCAGGTTAGCAGCTGGCTGCTGCAGGAGCGGCTGCCGCTGTTGCTGTGGAGCGAGGCTGTTGCAGGTAGGGCACGAGGAGACTCTATCCCAGAAGTAGCGAGGCATGTCAGGCCAGAAAAACTGGCTCTGAGCGACAGAAAGGGTCGCCTCGGCCCCGGGATGGCCACGATGAGCGGTTTCGAAGTATTGTTCTCGTAGTGCTGTGGGCACCACCACCTTGTGCCCCTTCACAATCACACCATCGCACAGCACCAACTCGTCACGAACCAAGAAGTAAGGCACCGCTGCGGCCGGCAGGGAAGAACGGCGGTCTGGCCAGCCCTGCTTGATGATCGCGGCCAGCTGCTGTAGCGAAGTGTCAGCCGCTGTGTGCTTGGCCAGGGACTTCAACTGACCGGAGAGCACGAAATTGACGTTTAGGACTATCAGAGCGGACGCCTCGTACGGATATCGGATTGTGGATGAGAGAGGCGCCCAAGACGGCGTCAGCAACAAACATGTCCTTGCCCTTGCGATAAACCACTGTGAAAGTGAAGCGTTGTAGCTGGAGCATCATGCGCTGGAGCCGGGAGGAGGCCACGTGTATCGGCTTGTTGAGGATGGTGACCAGAGGCTGGTGGTCCGTCTCGACAGTGAAGCAGGTGCCCAGGATATAGTCCTTGAATTTAGAGCAGGCAAAGACAACAGCCAGCAGCTCCTTTTCAATCTGGGCATAGTGTTGTGCAGCGGTCGTCATTGTGCGGGATGCGTAGGACAGAGGCAGTTGCACCCCGTCATGGATCTGCAGGCAGGCAGCCCCGAGGCCAAACTTAGATGCATCACATGTGAGAATGATGGGAACCAGACGCGGTATCATCACGTGTCAAGTAGCGAGACGGTTTCTGCTGTGGCTGTGCAGGGTTCCCACAGGAACGTCGGGAACGGCATGCCGCTGAGAAATGGTTGGGCTTGTTGCAGAAATTACAGGTTTTCCCCAACGCCGGGCAGACATTAGCACGGTGCGAAACAAAGTTACAATTCGCACAGCATTGACACGGTCTGGAGCCCGGCGGAGACCTTGCCCTCTGTCGCCGAGGAGCATTGTACTGCCGACCAGCGAAACTGGCTGCGTGGACCACAGGGTCAGATACAGCTGAGGAGACAGCCTCAGCTAAACGAGAGGCATGCAACGCCTCATTAAATGTCAGATCAGGCTTGCGTAGAAGCTCAGAGCGCAGCTTATCATCCCGTAGACCAAAGACCAAGATGTCACGGGTCAAAGTCTCAGGGGTCAGGACATGCAGGTCACATTGGCGAGCCAGTTGATGCAGCGCGGCCACGAAATTGTCAATAGATTCCCCAGGGTTTTGGCGTCGGGAGAACAGTTTGAAACGCTCTGAGATGTGGTTAATGGGAAGGTCACACATCGCCGCAAATTGAGCAAGCAGACATACCGGGTCCTGGATACTCTCGCCCGGTCCATAGATGAATGACTCCGATCGCTCAAGCGCTTCGGGACCAGCTAGGTTCAGCAGAAGGGAAGCTTTGACCGCGGGGGCCACAGCCGGGTGAGCGATTGTAACATAATGCTCAAAGTCACGTCGGAACACACTCCAGCGATGAGTGATGTCCGCATCAATGACGAGGATGTCAGGTTTATGACAGGCAGAAGCCATCACGGCACAATGAGGGGGTACTGGGACTAAGAAAATAAAACGCGATAACGCAGGAAAAATAACTTCTGATACCATGTAAAGTATGTTCACAGACACCTTTAGATCTTCACTACTTTATTAATCATACATCATATAGCCCTACCTGTTCGTGGTCTGTCACGATCACCAGAGAGAGAGAGCGAGGGGCGTGTGGGTTACAATTATACCAACTGGTGGGGAATCAATTTACTATCAATTTACAAACGTTACTATCAATTAAGGGTGTACACACATATCATCTACACATGGTACACCAGTAATTGAAAGTAGGCATGCAGGTGCAGCAGGCAGTGAAAAAACGAATGGTATGTTGGCATTCACAGCAAAAGCATTTGAGTACACGAGCAGGGAGGTTATATTGCAGTTGTACAGGGCCTTGGTGAAGCCACACCTGGAGTATTGCGTACAGTTTTGGTCTCCTAATCTGAGGAAAGACATTCTTGCCATAGAGGGGATACACAGAATGTTCACCAGACTGATTCCTGGGATGGCAGGACTTCCATATGAAGAAATACTGGATAGACACAGCTTGTACTCGCTGGAATTTAGAAGATTGAGGGGGGATCTTATAGAGACTTACAAAATTCTTAAGGGTTTGGACAGGCTAGATGCAGTAACATTGTTATAACCATATAACCATATAACAATTACAGCACGGAGACAAGCCCTCTCGGCCCTTCCAGTCCGTGCCGACCATTTGTTTTCCCCTAGTCCCATCTACCTGCACTCAGACCATGCCCCTCCATTCCCTTCACGTCCATATACCTATCCACTTTACTTTTAAATGTTAAAATCGATCCTGCCTCCACCACCTCTGCTGGAAGCTCATTCCACACAGCCACCACCCTCTGAGTAAAGAAGTTCCCCCTCACGTTAGCCCTAAACTTCTGTCCCTTAATTCTCATGTCATGCCCTCTTGTTTGAATCTTCCCTACCCTCAATGGGAAAAGCTTGTTCCCGATGTTGGGGAAGTCCAGAACAAGGAGTCACAGTTTAAGGATAAGGGGGAAGTCTTTTATGACCGAGATGAGAAAATAATTTTTCACACAGGGAGTGGTGAATCTGTGGAATTCTCTACCACAGAAGGTAGTTGAGGCCAGTTCATTGGCTATATTTAAGAGGGAGTTAGATGTGGCCCTTGTGGCTAAAGGGTTCAGGGGGTATGGAGAGAAGGCAGGTACAGGATACTGAGTTGGATGATCAGCGATGATCATATTGAATGGCGGTGCAGGCTCGCAGGGCCAAATGGCCTACTCCTGCACCTATTTTCTATGTTCCTCTCTCTCGCCGTCTCCCTCCCACCTCTCTCTTTCTCCTCTCTCTCTACCCTCACTTTCCCCCTCTCCCACCGCTCTCTCTCCACTATATTTATCTGTCTCCCATATAACCATATAACCATATAACAATTACAGCACGGAAACAGGCCCTCTCGGCCCTTCCAGTCCGTGCCGACCATTTGTTTTCCCCTAGTCCCATCTACCTGCACTCAGACCATACCCCTCCATTCCCTTCACGTCCATATACCTATCCACTTTATTCTTAAATGTTAAAATCGATCCTGCCTCCACCACTTCTGCTGGAAGCTGATTCCACACAGCCTACTGTCTCCCTCTCCCCTCTATCCTCTCCCACCCCCTCTCTCTCTCTCTCTCCATCTCTCTCTCTCCCCGTCTCTCTTTCCCGAATCTCTCCCCTTCTCAATCCCCCTCTATCACACCACTCACTCACTCCCCCTCCCCCCCCCCCCCCTCTCCCTCTCTGCTATCTCTCTCCTTCTCCCTCTTAACCATATAACCATATAACAATTACAGCACGGAAACAGGCCCTCTCGGCCCTTCCAGTCCGTGCCGACCATTTGTTTTCCCCAAGTCCCATCTACCTGCACGCAGACCATACCCATCTGTAAATAAACACTTTACAAACTCTTAAAGTGTGCAACATCTTTTAATGGTAGCACAGGGTATTACATACATCTTCAAGCACTAGCTACATTCTTCTACTGCTGCGCCCAGGAAGGGGAAGGCGTTATGATTGATGTTAACTAGGCGGGGTTAATGGGACTGAGGTAACTATATTATTGGTTGCATATAAACCATCTACATCCTTCCCCTTAGAAAATCAAAAAACAGATTGTTGTCACGACAACAGAATTAAACAGCAGAATTAAACAAAAACGCCGTAGCCAACAGGTGGCTTGCTGATCCGGCCCGAGCGCGTACGGATGTGTCCCCCTTCCCCCGAAGGAGCAGAAGAAACAGGAGGACGCGAGGCAGCTGGGGAACTAGGGAAGGGCATTGGGGTGGGAGAAATAGGAGAACCAGGCGCTCGAGATGGGGACCGAGGCATGCAGGGAACACCAGCCGGGACGGCAGCCGGCTGCTGGTAGGAGAGTGGCGGGGCATAGGGCCCCGGGGGCTGCGGCTTTGGCTCATTAACCGCAAGCAGGTGTTGTCGGCTTCTTCGGTAGATGGTACCCTCATAGTCGACCAGATACGAACGAGGTGAGTCGCCCACCCCAACCACGGTGGCCAGACGGGAGTGACCACTGTCGGTCTGCAACCGAACAACCTGTCCAGGCAACAGAGGATCGAGTGGTCTGCACGACCGATCGTGGGAACGCCGCTGGCTGTCATGTTTCTCTTGAATTCGCCTCTGCACGGAGGCGGGCTCCAGCACCCGAGGTTTCAGCTGGCGCTGGGCAATCGGGATGGTAGATCTGGTAGTTCTGGACATCAGACGCTGAGCAGGTGACCCCATGGCCGGATCCCTGGAAACATTCCTGAGGTTCAGGAGATCCAAATACAAATCAGAGTTGGATAGTCGCGCCTGTTCCATCAGAAGTTTGGCGCTGCGGACGGCCCGCTCTGCAAGGCCGTTGCTCTGTGGGTACTCTGAGCTGCTGGTGAAATGCACGAAGTTCCACTTGTCGGCAAAACTTTTGAATTCTCGGCTTGTAAACTGCCTGCCGTTGTCAGTCTGCAGCCTGACAGGGGTCCCAAAAGTGGAGAAGTGTTTCCGCAGCTTTCGGATCACCATCTCCGACGTGAGGGATGTCAGCAAATCCACCTCGAACCAGTTTGAGTACGAGTCGACCAGGACAAGGTAGTGGTTACCACGCCACTCGAATATGTCGGCAGCCAGCGAGGACCAGGCCAAGGCAGGAGCGGGCTGTTGCAGCAGGGGCTGTCGCTGCTGTTGTGGAGCAAGACTGTTGCACGTGGAGCAGGCAGAAACTCGGTCTCGGATATATTTGGCCATTCCAGGCCAGTAGAATTGGCACTGAGCGTGGGCGAGTGTTGCATCGACCCCAGGGTGTCCGCTATGGGCTGCACAAAAGTAAAAGTCAAACAGGGAGGACGGGACTACGACTTTATGTCCCTTGACGATAACGCCATCCTGGAGCACCAGTTCGTCGCGGACCAGGAAGAAAGGCTGTGTTTCAGACGGCGCGGCGGAGCGCTTTGTTGGCCACCCTGCTTTAATCACAGAGGTAAGCCGCTGCAAAACCGGATCGGCAGCGGTGTGCTCGGCCAAAACCTGTAGCTGCTTGGTGGGAATAAAGTTAACGCCCAGTACGAGCATCATACGCTGCAGCCTTGCAGGGGCAACGTGAATCGGCTTGTTCAGGATTGTCACCAGTGGCTGGTGGGCGGGTGTCTGTAGGAGGGTAAACACATGCGAGTCCTCGGCGGGATTAATTGGATCTGCATCATAGGATTCAGCTAAGTTGGGCTGTGAGTCGTAACGGATATCAGATTGTCTCAGCATGTTTAGACTGGGTCTGGAAGTCTGTGCCTGTCTCCCACGGGAAAGGAATAAACGACAGGCGGCAGAGAAATGATTTAGCTTTTTACAAACGTCACAGGCCTTGCCATAGGCGGGGCACGTCGACAGTCTGTGGTGCATGTAGTTACAGTTTGGGCACCTTTTTTGGGGCACTTCACCAAGACCAGGGTTGGCACGCGGCAGAAAAACATTGTTTCCCTTCCGAGGCTGTGGGCTCCTAAACCCAGCCAGGTTGACAGATTTATTGCCCGAGTCCCGGTGGTCATCTGGCAATACAACGACCTCAGACAATCTGCAGGCATGCATGGCTTTTTCCAACGTTAGACCCGGATCCCTTAAAAGCTCACATCGCAGCTTCTGGTCACGCATGCCAGTTACTAAAATGTCTCTAGTGAGCTGGTCTGTCATGTCGCCAAAGCGGCACCGCTGGGCGAGATGACGCAAATCAGCAATAAAACATTCAACAGGTTCATCCGGCAACTGTCTCCTTGTAAAGAACCGTGCCCTCTCTAGAATGCGGTTCGAGGGCAGGTCACAAATCTCCCTGAACTTACGTAGCAGGCAAGCGGGGTCGCTGGCAGACTCTGCAGGAGTAATCACCACGTTGTTGTCGCCCAGGACCGCTGGGTGAAAGGTGAAAGTTCTGGCTCTCTTCATGGCATCAGGTCCGACAAGGTTGAGCAGGAGGGAAGCTTTAAGGGAGTCAGGATCAGCGCGGTGTGCGACATTGACAAAGTGTGTGAAATCAAATTCAAACGTGGCCCAGCGCTCAGAGATGTCAGCATCAAAGACAAGCTGCGCGGGCTTTCTGCAAGAGGACGCCATGGCCAGAGAGATTAAGCACAAAAAACACAAATCAAAAAAAAGAAACAAAACCCGATAGACAGGAGACGCAAGTGTCATCCCACTTCTGACACCATGTAAATAAACACTTTACAAACTCTTAAAGTGTGCAACATCTTTTAATGATAGCACAGGGTATTTCATACATCTTCAAGCACTAGCTACATTCTTCTACTGCTGCGCCCAGGAAGGGGAAGGCGTTATGATTGATGTTAACTAGGCGGGGTTAATGGGACTGAGGTAACTATATTATTGGTTGCATATAAACCATCTACACCCTCCATTCCCTTCACGTTTATATACCTATCCACTTTACTTTTAAATGTTCAAATCGATCCTGCCTCCACCAATTCTGCTGGAAGCTCATTCCACACAGCCACCACCCTCTGAGTAAAGAAGTTCTCCCTCACGTTACCCCTAAACTTCTGTCCCTTAATTCTCATGTCATGCCCTCTTGTTTGAATCTTCCCTGCCCTCAATGGGAAAAGCTTATCCACGTCAACTCTGTCTATCCCTTTCATCATTTTAAATACCTCAATCAAGTCCCCCCTTAACCTTCTGCGCTCCAAAGAATAAAGACATAACTTGTTCAACCGTTCTCTGTAACATAGTTGCTGGAACCCTGGCAACATTCTAGTAAATCTCCTCTGTACTCTCTCTATTTTGTTGACATCCTTCCTATAATTAGGCGACCAAAATTGTACACCATACTCCAGAATTGGTCCTACCAATGCCTTGTATAATTTTAACATTACTTCCCTACTCCTATATTCAATGCTCTGATTTATAAAGGCCAGCACACCAAAGGCTTTCTTTACCACCCTATCTACATGCGATTCCATCTTCAGGGAACTATGCACAGTTATTCCTAGATCCCTCTGTTCCACAACATTCCTCAATTCCCTACCATTTACCATGTACGTCCTATTTTGATTTGTCCTGCCAAGATGTGGCACTTCACACTTAAAAGCATTAAACTCCATCTGCCATCTTTCAGCCCACTTTTCCAAATGGCCCAAATCTCTCTGTAGACTACTAAGAGATCTACTTAATTATCCACAACACCACCTATCTTAGTATCATCTGCACACTTACTTATCCAATTCTCCACCCCATCATCCAGATCATTGATGTACATGACAAAGAGTGGACCCAACACAGATCCCTGAGGCACCCCACTGGTTTCCAACCTGACAAACAGCCATCCACCATTACTCTCTGACATCTCCCATTCAGCCACTGTTGAATCCATCTTGCTACTCCGCCATTAACACCCAAAGATTGAACCTTCTTAACCAACCTTCCATGGGGAACCTTGTCAAAGGCCTTACTGAAATCCATATAGACTACATCCACTGCTTTACCCTCATCAATTTCCCTAGTTACCGCTTCAAAAAATTCAAGAAGGTTTGTCAAACATGACCTTCCAGGCACAAATCCATGTTGACTGTTCCTGCTCAGACCCTGTTTATCCAGATGCTTATATATATTATCTCTAAGTATCCTTTCCATTAATTTGCCCACCACTGACGTCAAACTAATAGGTCTATAATTGCTAGGTTTATTCTTTGAACCCTTTTTAAACAATGGAACAACATGCGCAGTACGCCAATCCTCCGGCACTATTCCCGTTTCTAATGACATTTGAAATATTTCTGTCATAGCTCCTGCTATTTCTACACTAACTTCCCTCAATGTCCTAGGGAATATCCTGTCAGGACCTGGAGACTTATCCACTTTCATATTTTTCAAAAGTGTCAGTACTTCCTCCTCTTTGAATCTCATAGTTTCCATAGCTACTCTACTTTTTTCCCTTACCTCACAGAGTTCAATATTCTTCTTCTTGGTGAATACCGAATAAAAGAAAGTGTTCAATATCTCCCCCATCTCTTTTGGCTCAGCAGATAGCTGTCCATTCTGGTTCTCTAATGGTCCAATTTTATCCCTCGTTATCCTTTTGCTATTAATATAGCTGTATAAACCCTTTGGATTTACTTTCACCTTTCTTGCCAAAGCAACCTCATATCTTCTTTTAGCCTTCCTAATTTCTTTCTTAAGATTTTTTTACATTCTTTATACTCCTCTAGCACCTCATTTACTCCATGCCTCCTATAATTTTACTTCGGAGTCACGTGAGTGACTACGTGAAGAATCCCCACCTGGCGCTGGAACGGCATTACGTCGACGCTGACGGCAGAGCAAGAGCTGCAGAGGCAGCTCCTCGACAGCGGTAGGTACGGCCCGCAGGTAAGTGCAGTGGAAAACATTTTCAGGGTCTAAAAAACTCCGTGGCTGGTATTGAATACCAGAATTTTAAACTAATTTAAAAGAAAAAAAAAAAAAAAAAGTTGGAAAAACAACGGAGTTTTAAAAGAACGTCCTAAGGGGAGCGATCGGAACGGGAGATTACGGAGCCGGTTCCGATACCGGTGGCCGTCAAAATTACGTTAGAAAGATTTTTTAGTCGCACCACAAATTTTTGGCACAGTAGGGGGGGGGGGGGGGGGGGGGGGAATTTTATAAAGTCAGAGAGGCCATAATTTAAAAAAATTCAATAAAAGGCCTTCAGACTAAAAAAGCTTTATGGCTTGAAAAAATAATGGAAAAAAGATTCCAAAAAATAAATATAAAGTAAATAAAGAATTCAAGCCAAAAAGGGTTAAAAGGCCCAAAAACATTCCCTAACCTACCCTAAAGGGGTTTCATATATTAATATATATGATGAAATATGGTGGGAATATCTACCTCAGATATATTTGAAGGTAGTCTCCTTTAGTGAAAAAAAAACTCAGGAGTAACAAGGGCAGTAAAAATAAAATGGAAAACTGACCCTAAAAATGCACTGATAGTGGTGGCTGGTCATGAAGTACCCACCACAGCACCAGTAAAATATATATATACAGGTGTAAGTACAACACGTGAATAAGAAGCGAGGCCATGGAAAATAACCATGGAAACCAAAATTAATTGGTCTCTCACTAAAGCTGTTATGATTAAAACAGCAGAATAATAATAAAACTTTTTATGTTTTATTAAAGTACACTTCAGCACAATATATATATAGAAGTGTACTAGGTTTGATACCTGAATGTATGAGTGAGGCCATGAAAAGTAAATATGGAAAAAAAAAATCATTGGCCTCACCAAAGCTGTTATGGTGAAACAGCAGAATATGATAAAACTTTTAACTTTATAAAGATATCGACGGTGAATCCGGTTATGATATCCATGTCTCAATAAGGTGAGATATAAGGAAATACGATTTTAAAAGTATTTCAAACTGGTGCATGGCATTTCCATTCAATGGAAAACAAATAAAATATTGTGCAAATAACCAATACATTTGAAGTAAAATTAATTGCCATCAGTTTGTGGAGCTCAATGGGGAGAAATATATAATATTTGGGACCAAATCTGCACCCTAGATTTGCAGATCAATACAAATCATGTTATGTTAAACGCCTGATTATTATGGAATAAAACCTGCCTTATGATTATTCAAAGTATTGATAACAAAAAAACAGACTATTGGTCTTTAAACTTTGGGGGGAAAAATTATGATCCAATATAAAGATTTGATAATGGATCAAAACTAAGGCAGAAGTATGATAAATAAACATAATCAAACATAGCCTTATCCGAACCCATACAATTGGGAAAAGAAGGCTTGAAGTACGTTGAAGAGGTGCAAACAACTGTTACAAAATAAATTCATGAAATCTCCGATTGTGGGGGATTACAGGTGTATTACGATCATTAATTTAATATAACTAAGGACTATAAAAAAAAAGAAATTGTAGAAAGGATTGGTTCACCTGTATAAGAAAACGTAAAAATTTGATTTTAGGTTTGCACCCAAAAGTAACTACAGTAAAGAAGGGGTACGTACATATATATATTATAAATTACCTCAGTGTACAGATGTGATGGTATAAACCATACAAAACATCATTTTATATACACTTTCACAGTGTAAGAACATGTTATTAAAGTGGAACATCTTCAATATTGAAATACAGTTGTTATTAACAAAGTGTTAATCAAATATTACAGGTGCTTGAAATGAATTAAAATGGGTCAAGCGGTGCAAGTTAAAACATTTGTCTAAAAGATTAAATCCAGTTTAAGGCTGTTAAACAGAATACTGGAAGAACAATTGCACTGATAAAAGATCAGTACTTGCACTAATGAGGACATGGTCATGGTTTATCTTGATCACATTTAAATTAGAGTCAGCTGCAAATTAGTGCTGCAATTACAAGCCTGTTGAAAGGCAAGGACTTGAACCCATCACATAAAGCCTATGTTTTAGGCATTCATAAATATTCATAAATTACTATTCTGGATTTAGGAGTAATTCAGCACCATAAGAGGGGGAAAATTGTTCCATGATACAAATATGTCTTATTGCTTTGTTGACATACTTTGTTCCTCTATTAGGAAAGGAGCCTAGGTAAGAGTAAATAAAGCTCCAAAAGAAGGAATACAGAAGCTTATGCATTCCTTTGTGTGAGGCTTATGCAAATACCAAATGATACATTATCATTATTAAAGTAATGGATTAAAAAAAGGGGTTCACAAGTTGCTTCAACTATAAGCTTGGCAGCCGTTGCAAGCTGGAGCAAGTATTAACAGATGATGGACAGCTTCTGTGAATATTTGGGTAAGATAAAAATATAATCTATTCTTATAAAGATTATTGATACGTCTCTTGGTTGGGACTACGGACAATAATACCAGGTAAATGCAAATGAATTGTCCTAAGAAATTCTCCAAACATTTGTATTATTATTGAAGTATAAGGACTTATGGATTCAATATCGATTGTTCTATTATGGAAGTGTCCATGTCATATCAAGGTGAACAATACCACGGCCGTGGCATATATTAAATGACATAAGATAAGCCAAATAATAATCATGTGATTATCTGAATAAACAAATGTGGCATATTCTAAAATGTTTTAGTCCAGCTGTTTATCTCTAAGAAAGAGACAATGTTATCACAGACAACACATTAAGGGGGGAAAATACATTGTCATTAATATGGATTACTTACGATTAATCTGGTTGTATACAGATTAAGTAACCGATCTTTCAAATGTTTTCGTGGGTAAACCAAGAACAGGAAAGGTGGATGCTTTTCTCTCAATTATATGAGGGGAAAATGTTCTTTTATGTTCCTCATTTTTGTCTGATAGGGCAGTGTCTGATGAAAATATAGCAAGACACTGCCAGAGGAATTTTGGTGGTCTAAAACGGATCCTTCATGGTTTTCATAAATATTGAGTGATGTTGAAACACTTGTGATGATTCATAGTTGCAGTAATTTATTGTTGTACAAAGGCATCCATAATATGAAAATATGAATTGACCATCTGCAGGTTGATCAGACCATTCCAATAGTTTAATGGTCAAAGAAGTCTATGAATGTTTAAACTAATATAACAACATAACAATAAAATAATTATGTATAAGGAAGTGTTATACCTGCAATTTGCAGAAATAAGAAAATATAAGAAATTGGAAGTCTGTGTATACAGTAAAATTATTTGTCATATTAGATATATGTGAGTTCTTGTGGATTGCATTTTTTCTAATTGATAGAGCCAATAATAGGGCTCAGAGTGTTTATCGTCCTATTTACGGACAATATACTAACCAAGAAGTTATCAGGTTCATTCGTAAATTCCCGATATGAAAAGGGATATATATGTAGATATATATATATATATATATATATATATATATATATATATATATATATATATAATCTGTCCAAAATTGAAATACATAAGTCTGGAGATCAATATAGTCCTGAATTGCCTTAGGCAATGGACTCCAGTTCTATCAATGATTCAAAAAAAAAAAAGTTAACATTGAAAGTAATAATGCTGATGACTTTAGTATCAAGATAAGAGTGCAAACATTGTAAATATTACGTTATAATTGTATGTGGATACAGATTACATTATCATATATGTTTATGAATTTACCAAACAAAGCAGGCCAATAAGAGCTGAAACCAAGGTAAACCTATAAGCATATCCTGTCGGCCTTAAATTGTGTGCATGTGTGAACATTGAGGAAATATGTTAAAGTAAGTAAGAGTCTCTGTGGTAATGAGACAGCACTACTTATTACACACAAAAAAAAAACACATTAGGTTTCAGTAAAACTGATGGTTCTAGAGAAATGTATTCTAGATGGTTAAACATTGAATAACACTCAGTGGAACTAGACACTGAAATGTGGAAAATTACTCTGTTAAGGAGGTAGATACATTCACAGGAATGGCACAGGATGAGCCGCTCGAGCAAAGATGCAAGGCCACAGGAGGGTGTAAAATAAATATGAAATTAAATGAAATCAGTCATTGTGTCACGATTGGACATGGAGTGTTGGGTTCTCTATAATTGTTGCTTTGTTCATACCATCAAATTATATATATCAATTGATCTTTTGTGATAAACTTGCCTTTCAATAGAAAGGGCATTACCTTTATTCTTTTATAATGTGAAATAATTTATCACATAACTTGAGGCAATGTTTTGGAGGAAAAAATGTGTTATTTTGCTCATTACTGTGTTGTGTGAGCCAGAGTGTCGTATGGAAGGAGTCTACGACATAAAAAACACAGAAAGCTTCAAAATCTTCACGTAGTCACTCACGTGACTCCGAAGTAAAATAGTAAAATTAAACGAGAACTTACCAGTTCGAAGTTTGATCGTTAATTTATGAGGAGTAACGATGAGGGATTACGTGCCCTCCACTCCCGACCCTCATAAAATAAATGATCATCTGGTAGTTCTAAATCTATGTTGAGCCTTACTATCTTACTCCGGCTATTATGTTCTGTGTTTTTCATGCCGCTGCTTTGAAGTATGCCGTTCCAGCGCCAGGCGGGGCTTCACGTAATCCATCATCGTTACTCCTCATAAAATAACGATCAAACTTCGAACTGGTAAGTTCTCGTTTAATCTTACTATTATTGTAGATATCTCTCTTTTTTCGAAACAAGTGTCCAATTTCCCTTGAAAACCATGGCTCTTTCAATTTTTTACTATTTCCTTTCAAACTAACAGGGACATAAAGATTCTGTACTCTTACAATTTCCCCTTTAAATGTCCTCCATTTCTCTTCTACATCCTTCCCATGAAACAAAGTGTCCCAATTCACTCCTTTAAAATCCTTACGCATTCCCTCAAAGTTAGCCTTTCTCCAATCAAAAATCTCCACCCTAGGTCCAGTTCTGACTCTCTCCACTGGTCCCGAAGTCCTCACCAACGCATACCTCCGTTACCTGACCTGCCTCATTTCCTAACAGGAGGTCCAGCACTGCCCCTTCTCTGGTCGATACCTCTATGTACTGCTGCAAAAACTATCCTGCACACATTTTACAAACTCCAAACCATCCAGACCACTTACAGAATGTGTTTCCCAGTCTATTTTTGGAAAATTGAAATCTCCCACAATCACTACCTTGTGCTTACTACTCTGCTATCTCCTTACATATTTGCTCTTCCAATTCTCGCTCCCCATTTGGCGGTCTATAGTACACCCCTAAAAGTGTTGCTACACCGTTCCCACTTCTCAGTTCCACCCAAATAGCCTCCCTAGACGAACCCTCTAATCTATCCTGCCAAAGCACTGCTGTAATATCTTCTCTGACAAGCAATGCAACACCTCCCCCTCTGGTCCCTCCAATTCTATCACACCTGAAGCAACGAAATCCTGGAATATTTAGTTTCCAATCACAGCCATCCTGCAACCATGTTTCACTGATTGCCACAACATCATATTTCCAGGTGTCAATCCAGGCTCTAAGTTCATCCACCTTACTTACAATGCTCCTAGCATTAAAATATACACATTTTAGAAACCCACCATCTCTTATTCTCTGTCTATTATCTTTTTCATCTTTCTCGCCTACATTTTGGGTCCGAGTGCTTCCCTTCTCTGCCTCTTGCCCCACACCCTGACCCCTAGCCCCCTCTACCCGAGTCCCTCCCCCCAGCCTTTCTAGTTTGAAGTCTCCCCAGTAGCCCTTTGCAAATCTCCCTGCCAGGATAGTGGTCCCCCTCGGGTTCAAGTGCAACCCGTCCTTAGTGTACAGATCATGCCTTCCCCAAAAGAGGTCCCAGTGATCAAGAAACTTGAATCCCTGCCCACTGCACCAGTCCCTCAGCCACGCATTTATCCTCCACCTCATTTCATTCCTACTCTCACTGTCACGCGGCACAGGCAGTAATCCTGAAATCGTTACCCTTTTGGTCCTTCTCCTTAACTTTCCCCCCAACTCCCTAAATTCTCCCTTCAGGACCTCGTCACTTTTTCTGCCTATGTCATTGGTACCTATGTGTACCACAACATCAGGCTCCTCTTCCCCCTCTCTCTCTCCTCTCTCACTCTCCCTCCCCCTCACTCGCTGAGAACTGCCTCTCTCTTTCTCTCCCGCCTCTCACCCCCCCTCTTTCTCTCCCGCCCCTCTCTCACTCACCTCTCTCTCTCCACCTCCCTCTCTCCCCCTCTCCCCTCTCCTCTCACTCTCCCTCCCCTTCCCCCTCTCTCGCTCTCTCCCCTCTTCCTTTCTCCCCCGCCTCTCCCCCTCTCTCTCCAGCCCCTCACACTCACCTCTCTCTCTCCACCTCCCTCCCCTCCGCTCACTCTCCCTCTCGCCACATCTCTCTCCCCCTTTCTCTCGCCCCCTTTCTCTGTCCCCCTCTCTCTCTCTGTCCCACTCTCTCTCTCGCCGTCTTTCCCTTCACTCTCTCTCCCTATCTCTCCCTCTCTCCCTCTCTTTCCCTCTCTTACTCGCACCTCCCACTCCCCATTTCTCTCTCCTAGTCTCCCTCTCTCTCCCCGTCCGTCTTTCCCCACTCACTCTCCCCCTTTGTCTCTCCCCCTCTCTCTCTCACCTCTCTCCCCCTCTCTCGCTCTCTCTCTCCCCCTCTTTCTCTCCCCCTCTCCCCACTCTCTGTCTCTCCTTGTCTCTCTCTCTTTCTCTTCACTCTCTCTCTCTCTCTCTCTCTCTCTCTCTCTCTCTCTCTCTCTCTCTCTCTCTCTCTCTCTCTCTCTCCCCTTGTCTCTATCCCCATCTTTACCCCCCTCTCTCGCTCCTCTCCTTTATCTCTCGCCCGTCTCTCTCTCCCCCTCTCTCTCTCTGCCCACCTCTCTCTCTCCCCGTCTCTCTCATCTCTCTCCCGTCTCACTCCCTCCCCTTCTCTCTATCCTCATCACTCTCGCCTCTCACTCCCCTCCTTTCTCTCTCTCTCCCCTTCTCTTCTCTCTCTCCACCCTCTCTCTCACGTTCCCCCCTCCCTCTCTCCCGCCACTCTCTCCATTCTCTCCCCGTCTCTCTATTTCTCCCGTTTCTCTCTCCTTCCGCTCTCTCTCTCCCTCTCCGCTCTCTCTTCCCCTCTTCCTCCCTCCCTGTTGTTTCTCTCCCCCCTCTCTCTCCCACGCCTCTCCCACTTTCTCTCTCCTCTCTCTCTCCCCCTCTCTGCCCCGTCTCTCTCTCCCCTTCTCTCTCTCTTTCTCTCTCCCCGTCTCTCTGTCTCCTTCCTCTCCTCTCTCTCTCTCCCCTCTTTCCCTCTCTCTCCCCTCCTCTCTATCTCCCCTTATCTCTCTCTCCCACTCTGTCCCCACCTTTCTCACCCCACTTTCTCCCCCCTCTCTCTCCCAAACCCCCTCTCTCTCTCCCCTCTCTCTCTCTCCCCCTCTCTCTCCCCCCCTCTCGCCCGCTCTCTCTCCCTTCCACTCCTTCTGGGGACAGACCACCCTCTCCCGCCCCCTACCCCACTCTCGGTAAGTCCCCCCTCCGTGATCGACCGCTCTCGTTGGTTTCCCCTCCCCTTCCGAATCTCCCCAGTGTGCAAAGAACAGAGAGAGACTCTCATTTCCGCATCTCATTTCAGGTCAAAACTGTGTGAAATTTGTCAAGAAAAGACCCCCGATAAAGACATCGTTGTCTGTGTGTCTGTGTGTCTGTGTGTGTGTGTGTGTGTGTGTGTGTGTGTGTGTGTGTGTGTGTGTGTGTGTGTGTGTGTGTGCGCGCGAGTGTTTAAATATGTATTTTTGTATTGTAAAACTAACCATGTCTCAGTTTTTTTCCCTCCTCTCCTCCTCCCCTCCTCCTTTCTCGTTCCCCCTCTCCACCCAGCTCGGACGGAGGCCGGGCCTAAACGACACTTTAAAACAAAACAAGAGCTCGGAGCGCAAAAAAATTAAATTGAATCTAAAACGATTGAAAGAAGAGAGAGAGAACGAAACGCACAAAGATAAAGAGATGCAGACCATCAGGCCCTGGTGATTTATCAGCCTTCAGTCCCATCCGTCTACCCAACACCATTTCCTGCCTAATGTGGATGTCCTTCAGTTCCTCCGTCACCCCAGATCCTCTGGCCACTAGTACATCAGGAAGAATGTTTGTGTCCTCCTTAGTGAAGACGGATCGAAAGTACCTGTTCAACTCATCTGCCATTTCCTTGTTCCCCATAATAAATTCACCTTTTTCAGTCTTCAAGTGTCCAACTTTGGTCTGAACTATTTTTTTCCTCTTCACAATCCCAAATAAGCTTTTACTCTCCTGCTTTATATGCTTGGCTAGGTTACCTTCGTACCTCATCTTATCTCCCCGTATTGCCTTTTTAGTTATCTTCTGTTGTTCTTTAATCATTACCCAATCCTCTTGTTTCCCGCTCATCTTTGCTACGTTGTACTTTATTTTTACACTGTCCCTGACTTCCCATGTCAGCCCCAGTCGCCCATTACTCACTCCCCTTGGAATCTTTCTTCCTCTTTGGTAGAACTGATCCTGCACCTTCTGTATTATTCCCAGAAACACCTGCCGTCGATGTTCCCCTGTCATCCCTGCTAGGGCATCTCTCCAGTCAACTTTGGCCAGCTCCTTCCTCTCTCACGGCTCCGGCGGTGAATGTCAGGGGCCGGAGCACGGAGCGGAGAGGCTGCGGCCGCCTCTGGGATGGATGCGCTCAGGGAGCGGATTTATTAATGAGCCGAAGCACTGAGATGAGCGTATATTTCACCGCGCTCTTCACCTGCTCCCTGAACTTGGACTGGGTCGCCGCGTAAATAAATGTGTTCGTGCAGCAGCTGAGATTACTAAGCAAAAACCCGACGTTGTTAAAGATATATTGAGACTCATTCGCATCATTTCCTCTTCCTGTGATCTGAACATAGACGAATTCTGCAACATTCGTCAGCCACAGGAGGATGAAGCTGCCGGAGATGGTGAAGAGTAAAACCACAGACCTCCTCCTGCTCTCCATCTCCGGGTCACCGCGGTTCTCCCCCTTGCTCTTACCCCTCAGCCCCTTACGGACCCGACTGGCCACTAAAATGTGCCGGACTGTCAGAGCGTTGAGCAGCAGGATTACAGCGAAAGGGAGGAGCGGAGTTGAAACCGTGTCGAACCACGCAAATGCCAGCCACCCGGGGTCAGTGTAATAACTGTCCACCACCTCACAGCCCCACGGGACATTGCCGATGATTGTCCAGGGTTCCCGTGTGAAGTAGCGGGGACCGTTTTTCAGACAGAGCAGGACGCCGGCTGTTGCCAGAACCGCAGCCGCAGTTTTCCCGGTGCAATATTTAGTTTTCAGCTTCTGGCAACAAATGGCGACAAAGCGATCAAAGGTGAAAGTGACGGTGAACCAGACAGAACAGTCTGTAGCTGCAAACATCAGTACTTCGATAACACTGCACACAGGGTAGATGGTCAGGAAACTCCAATAAAAGTAATGTAGTCGGATCCAATACAAAATGACCCCGGTGATCAGCGTCAGTAGATCAGCCGCTGCCATGGCCACCAGGTAGCGAGTGGTGCAGGTGGAGAGGCCACACTTTCCCCGGGACAGGATCACAATCGCCACTAAATTCACTGCGGAAAGAGAAGGGAACGGACACTGGGCATTTACTCGACACGGTCTCCGGGGCTGAACACCGGCTCGACTCTCAGCTCAAGATCAGGAGTGTTGGAGTCGGTGCGCGGCTGCTGCAAGTTTAACAATGTCAGAGCCGGCTCCGACTGTGCCCGACCTGCCTGCCTGCTTCAGGGGAGCAGAGATAAGGCGACGGGCGGGCGGGGAGGGAACGAGCAGCCACCCGCTACAATAGGCGCAGTGGTCCTTTCTGTAGCTAACCCTGCTGCTCACAGTCTCTGACGGGGCCGCTTACACAGACTTAAGTGACCGGCCGCGTTTAACCAGGGCTCCGGGAACTCGGCATCTGATGGGGACGAGGAGGCTTCCAGAGGGAAGGCTGGGACAACATGGAATCCGGCAGCAGAGTGGCTCCGTTAATGGTTTCATTCCACAGTGAGTTCAGTTCGGTATCAACACGCAAACGCCAGTAGATCCGCGGCCACTGGTTCAGGAGATCGATCCAATTATTGATCAACACGCTGTGGGTGAAATCCGACTGTGACAGACAGACTCCACAGTGTCCGCAGGAGCGGGTGTTCACTCTGATCAATAACTTAGACACAGTGAACATCACAATGTGAACCCCTCTCTCCCAGTCACACCGTCCCGGAGAGCTGCCGGCCTGCCTGTCCCGAGCACTGGGACAACTCTGGGCAAGGTGCCACTGAGGGCAAGAACAACATTCTAGTGGGTCCCGGCATTAGTGAGAGAAAAAGAGGGTTAGTTTCAACTGTCTGAAAATAAGAAAAATCACAGCAGCGTTAATTCAAAAATATTTAACTGAGAGGATTCATATTCTTCACATATTCTTGCACAACGATCATCAGTTGGGAACTTGTAACATGATCAGAATCAGGTCAACACCAGTTAACACACGGATGGAGTTATAAAACTTGAATTGTTCTGCTCACTTACCAGGGACTCCAACGGCAGCAATGATCACGTACAGGATTTTCTGCACGGCGTAATATTCAATAAGCTTTTCCCACATTTCTTCCGCCCAGCGACGTGTCCCCGTGAACTACCGGTAATGTCTCGGTATGAAATGCTGAGGCAGAACATTCCTGGAGATTTTATACCATTTTCCGTCCCCACCGGGGGAGTGAAGTTTCAACAGAGTTTAAAAATGGAGATGTTGAAATGATTCACAAACAGATGACATCAGCCGAGTGAAATCCCTGCTGAGACAGGTCGGGATTTATTCAGGGAATTGACTGAGAAACTCCAAAGACCGGGAATTGTGGCGATAGATACCGAGGGATGGAAATTGGGAGCGGCGGCATTGTTCCAGCAAAGGGGATATTGTTTCAAACCCCATCAGATCCAACTCTCCACCTCATGTTGTTTGTCTGATTTCCTTCAATCCGTTTCGCTCAGCAAGGCAATGCCAAATTCCAGGGACCCTCTCAGGGCATCTGGTGCCCAGTTTGAAGGTGGCCTGGACTGGGCGAACTTTGTCCACAGGTTGAGGAATTAGTTCAACAGATCGCCTCGGAGTAAAATACCCCCGCCCCCCACTCAATATAATCGCGCCTTCACTGATTGAGACCTCAACCCCACACTCCCGCTGACCCCGGTAACCATTCACTCCCTGCTTGCCTGGAATAGACCTGACTCTACCATGGGACAATAACATTCTCTGCCTTCATCACCTGTGAGGAGGAACGACCCAAAGACTCCCGACACTCAGAGAACAGAAACATTGCCGCTTCAGAATTGTCCTAAACCTAAATAAAACAGCGAATGAAGCAGCACCTCCCTCCTCTCTTTCTCCCTCCATTCTTACCGCTGTCACTCTCTCTGAACTGTTATTCTCTCTCCTCCGCTCTCTATTCCCCCTTTCTGGGCTGCCATCTCTCTGTCCACTGATGGAGTGACACACAGTGGGATAGTACTGACGGAGTGTTAAAAATGGGGCAGTTCTGACGCAGTGACACACTGTGGTGTTACTGATGGAGGGACACACTGTGGTGTTTCTGATGGAGGGCCACACTGTGGTGTTTCTGATGGACTGTGGTGGACACACTGGTGTGCACCCACTGTGGTGTTACTGATGGAGGGACTGATGGAGTAACACTGTGGTAGCACTGATGGAATAACAAACTGTGATAGTACTGATGCAGGGACACACTGTGGTGGTACTGATGGAGTGACACACTGTGGTGGTACTGATGGAGGGACACACTGTGGTGGTGCTGATGGAGTGACACACTGTGGTGGTGCTGATATAGGGACACACTGGTGGTACTGATGGAGGGGCACACTGTGGTGTTTCTGATGGAGGGACACACTGGTGGAACTGATGGAATGACACAATATGTGGTGGTCCTGATGTAGGGGCACCCTCGCGTGGTACTGATGAAGTGAAACACCTTTGTGTACTGATGCAGGGACACACTGTGTTGGCACTGATTGTCAAGTCTTCTAATGTTTTTGCAGTTTCCCCGTTTGAAAGGGATTTGATTTATCTTCCCCGAAATTATGCACTGGATTCACTCAGGCCAAACACTTATTTTCCACCTTTTATTTTGGCAGATTAGTCTTTAGCAGTTTTAGTCTTCAGCAGTTTTAGTCTTCAGCCGTTTTAGTCTTTAGCCGTTTTAGTCTTTAGCAGGTGAAAAACCGGCTGCCAATCGGGTCTGTAGAAAATCAGTCCTGCTTGCCTCTTCTGGCTATCGCGGCAGTCTTTTAGGACAGTCCTTTTGATTTACTGTTCTGTTTCGCCGCCCGCAAGTCTCTCCCGTCTTCTTTCCTGGCTTCTGGTGCTGTGTGCCCCTTTACAAAGCCCCGGGCAGAACCGCCCACTTTAATCACTGTCTTGTGAGTTCAATTTAGCATTTCTCTGTACCTGTCCTTTCATTTCAGTTTGACTTGACACCTCCCACTCGATCTTCCAATGGACCCACTTGGGAGATCGACGCTTTAAAGTCAAACTTTGAAGTCTAGGTTTGAACGTGGTCTCCTGATACATTTCTGTCTTGTTCTTCTACTGGAAGTAAGACAACCAGCCGCCTAACGTCCCTGTGAACAATCGTGGCTTGGATCCTCTCCTTCCCCTGAGTGAAATTCCTTGATCTTCCCTACAAAGCCGTTGTCAGAGGAATGGAGTAAGTTGGGAAGATCCGTACATTAACGTCTCTCACGATGCCTTTGCAGTCTGGATTGGAGCTGACGACTCTGCCCAGCTTGAATTGCCCCCTCAGTGCATTTTGGTCACTTAACCAGACAATGTCTCCGGCAGTGACATTTCTCTGAGTGGTGTGCCACTTGCTCCTTATAAACAAGTTAAGACCAGCGAGTTGGCTCCAGCTCTTCCAAAACTTGTTCACCTCTGACTGCATTGTTCTAAGTCTTTTGTAGGGGTAGCTGGAAAAGTCAAAAGACGTTTTGTCTCCGCACTGAGATGCTCGGCCAAGCAGAAGAGTATTTGGTGTGATGTACTGAATGCAGTCTTCCCGGCTTTGTATCCTGGCATCGATTGGACGTTAATTTGACAGGTTGGCTGCCATGTAAAGAGCTGTCTGAAACTCACTATACCTGAGTAACGATTCTTTTCCAAAACGTTGGAGCGCTCTCTTCACAACACGCACAGCAGCTTCCGCAGCGCCATTCCTGTGTGGAGAATCAGCAGGATGGATTTTCCACATCCACTCTGTTCCATTTTTAGCTGCGTTCTCCCCCAAAGCTGCTCTGTCCAGATTGTCCAAAAATCTATATAGTTCCTCTAAGACTGGTCTTGCGCCAATAAAATTTGTGCCTGGATCTCCCACGGATTGCTGTGAATCTTTGATAAGCCATCAGAAACCCTTCACTTGATAAGGTGTTGACTAACTCTGTGTGGATGGCTCTGCTGGCCATACAGCAGAAGACAACTCCCCAGACTTTGAGTTTTACCCTCTTCTTGACGTCATCGTGTACGTGGTAGGGTCCAAAATGGTCTAGTTGTAAACTCAAAAGGAGCAGCAGGTTCAGTCCTTTCAGGCGGCAGATCACTCATTACTTGTTGACATTTCTTTGCCTTTGCTTTCTTGCAGATTATGCAGTGATCAACGACTTTTTGTTAGCAATTCTCCTCCCTTTTATGACCCAAGCCTTTCTTCTCATTTTAAGCAAGGTCCCAGCCACTCCATCATGACTCTCCCTGTGAGCCTCCCGAGCTAGCAGCATGGACACCCAGGCATCAACGGGCAGGATGGGAACAGCAACTTTATCCTCTTCAAAGCTCTGCGCTCTGCCACCACAAACCATCAGCCCAGAATCTTGGTCTTTATAGGCTACCAGTCGATCTGTTGTGGTGCTTGGGAAAGTCGTGCCCAATTGCGCAGCACAAAAGATGTCTTTTAGAACATTTTCTCGTTCTCTTACTGTAATGACTCCTGACAAAGAGATGGCCTCCCACTTTGGATTGTTTAGGGCTTTGTTCTTGCCAAGAAACCTCTTCGCTGCTCTCCAAATCCATGCGACTGTCTTGATCAGTCGAGTTAGAATGCTGAACCGCTTGACATCAACAAGGTTCTGAATAGCTGATCCTGCAGGTGGTCTCTTTGGGTTTGTTGGTTCTGTTTCTTGGTTCACTACCTTGGCTCTTGATAGTGCTGCAACAAAAGCTTTCTTCTGTAACTTGTTGATGTTCTCTCTGGCAGTGGCAGCCAGTTCTTTAGCTGATGTTATTGGCCACTCACTCACAGGCAACACCAGGAACTTCGGTCCGTTTTGCCACTACGAATACTGATCAAGGTCTTGAGGGCTGACACATCTGGTGATTACATCAGCGATGTTTTGTGGGCCAGGAATCCACCGCCAGTCCTGAATGTTGGTGCTTGTTGGAATCTCTCCAATCCGATTGGCGAAGAATGTCTGAAATCCGTAGCTTTCTCGCTGTATTGCACCAAGGATTGTTTGGCTATCCACAAGATGATACCACTTCTCCACCTGAATTCGACTGTGTAGCTCAAAATACTTCTTTAAGCGTGAGGCGAACACTGTTCCGCACATCTCCGCTTTAACAGCGTCTCCTCTGTGGTCCAAGGGAGTTAACTTGGCCTTGGATTCCACAAGTCTGACAATTGGGCCATGGTCTGAATCCCATCTCACATACATCACTGCCCCGTAGGTGTGCTCACTTCCGTCAGAAAACGTGATTCCCAAGGGTTCAGTTGAGGAGCAAGAGGGAGTCAGTGCCCTGACGAACTTGACTTTTCCAAGTTGTACGTACTCTTCAAAGAGCTTAATTGCATCCTCCCTGAGTCCATCTGAGAGTGCCATGTCCCATGTGTCTCTGACCGAACAGCTTCCCTCTTTTGCTTCTTGGAAAGCTCTGCGTACTAGGATCGCTCCCTTTTGCTTAATAGGAGCCACTATGCCGATGGGGTCATATAGCCCTGCTACCTGGCTGAGAAGCTCTCTTCTTGTTAGGGGATTTGGCGTCTGAGTCTTGATTTGCTCTTGTAGAAGGCCTTGACCAAGCCGCATCTTTTTCTTTCTCTTGGAGAAATTGATTGCCACCATAACGTGGAGCATATCCTCTTCAACAATGTAGCCCAGACCAAGTGCCCTGTTATCATCATCATGCATTTGGTTTGGGAGGGTCATGCTTTTTGTTTTGCTTTTCTTTAAAGTATCACTGTCCTCCTTCCTCCCACTTTGGCCAGACAGAACCCAAGGCTTGGGCTCAAACCCACCAGCTTTTAGGATTCGTTCCACATTTGCTGTGATGATTCTCAACTGGTCGAGGCTGTTGTGAGATGTGAGGATGTCGTCAACATAGCTGTCTTTCTGGAGAACTTGCTGCTCATCCTTGAGGTGGGTAAAAGAAGGAAGATTAGCAGTCTCACGCATTGCCAACTGTGCAATGCACTCCGCAGGTTTGTCTCCGATGTTCACTCATGTGATAGCATACTCTCCCAGCTCCTCGTCCTCAGAATCTCGCCAGAGGAATCTGTGTACGTGTACTTCACGGTCCTCCAACCAGACTGAGTTATACATCTTCTTCCTGTCTCCCAGAGCAGCATAGATTCCGCCTCTGAATCTGAGGAGGACGGCGCAAATTCGGTTGAGGACGTCTGGACATTTCATCAGCAAATCATTCAAGCTGACACCATTGCACTTTTGGCTGCTGTTCCACACTAGTCTCACTGCGGTCGGGACAGAGTGGGGGTTTGGAGCAATGTTGGAGAACACATCTCGGCATTGTTCTGCCAACTCTGGTGGAAGTTTGCTGAAAAACTCCTCTTGGTCCACTGTATATTTCTTCTTGCCTTTATCTTCCTCTGGACCAAATTTATTCATTCTCTGATCCACACTGCTTTTCCTCATCTCATAATTGGGGAACAGATAAAAAATGATGCTCAGGAGTCTGTTCATCCTTGCAGATTTGATTTTTACACAGATATGCAGGTTTGCAGTATGAACCATCATCATGAACTTCAAGACACTTTTTGCATGCTCCCAACTTCTTTACTGCAGTTATTTTCTCTGTCAGCTTTAGCCCTTGAAACTGCTTGCAGAAGTACAGCTTTCTTTTATGATTTACATCACCACAGACTACACAACTTGTGTGGTCATTTCCTGACTTGGTAGACTTGGTTCTGGCATGTCTTGGTTCAGTCCGAGTTTCCTTTCTACTCGGCTCCTCGTCCCTCAGTTGCTCTCCTCCTCTCCTCCCCTCCTCCTTTCTCGTTCCCCCTCTCCGCCCAGCTCTCTTCTTGTTAGGGGAATTGGCGTCTGAGTTTTGATTTGCTCTTGTAGAAGGCCTTGACCAAGCCGCATCTTTTTCTTTCTCTTGGAGAAATTGATTCCCACCATAACGTGGAGGATATCCTCTTCAACAATGTAGCCAGACCAAGTGCCTTGTTATCATCATCATGCATTTGGTTTGGGAGGGTTCATGCTTTTTGTTTTGCTTTTCTTTAAAGTATCACTGTCCTCCTTCCTCCCACTTTGGCCAGACAGAACCCGAAGGCTCGGGCTCAAACCAACCAGCTTTTAGGATTCGTTCCACATTTGCTCTGATGATTCTCAACTGGTCGAGGCTGTTGTGAGATGTGAGGATGTCGTCAACATAACTGTCTTTCTGGAGTACTTGCTGCTCATCCTTGAGGTGAGTAAAAGAAGGAAGATTAGCAGTCTCACGCATTGCCAACTGTGCAATGCACCCCCGCAGGTTTGTCTCCGATTGTTCACTCTTGTGATAGCATACTCTCCCAGCCCTCTCGACCTCGGGAATCTCACCAGAGGAATCTGTGTAATGTGTACTTCACGGTCCTCCAACTAGACTGAGTTATACATATTTTTATGTCTCCCAGAGCAGCATAGATTCTGCCTCTGAATCTGAGGAGGACGGGCGCGAATTGGTTGAGGACGTCTGGGACCTTTCATCAGCAAATCATGTAAGCTGACACCATTGCACTTTTGGCTGCTGTTCCACACTAGTCTCACTGGGGGTTGGTGACAGAGTGGGGAATTGGAGCAATAAGGTGACTCACGTACCACAACTTGTCCCTTCCAGTTTGCAATCATGTCTTTCGGGACCAATTTGATTGCAGCCTTTCGGTCCACCATGTCGTGCACCTGAGCTGTGTAGGCACTTTTCCATTCAGGTTCTCTGGATAGCTGCCTCTCGCCCGTCCTGAGAAATGTGGCTTTCACTGTCCTTTTATTATTTGGTAGAGAAGCTGGGTCTTCCAACCAAGGATAGCTAGCATGCCGATGTGGGTCTTTACTGTGACGGTCTCCTGGTTACGTAGGTGAGGCCTTCCCTTACCACTTTGAGCTCTCTCTCATCAGCAAGCTTTTCCGCCTGGCTGGCAGTTTCCACAGCGGCAACCCCCACACTTTGGCTCGCATGCTGCTCCAATGCTATCCCACTTGCACCAATCCAAGAAGTCCCGATTGGCGGTTGATGTACGTGACTTCTGGGACTTTGACAGTGACCTGTCCGTTTGGGTGAAAGTTCCTCAGGGACTGCGTCAGTGAGCTCCTCATACTTTTAAAACAGCTGCTCCCATTGATCTTGCGAAGGTGTGTTTTGGACGTGTGGGCTGACATGGTAAGCTCCTCAAACAGCTCAGGATGACAACCTCCAACAGTCTTTCCCAGTGGTCCATCCCACAGAAATGAGATCTCCAACAGTTCTAATCCTCTGAGGCGCTTAGCTGACATTCTCTATGGCTTATGAGCAAATATGTATCCCTTTTGGTCTCACAAGTTCCTCAAGTGGGACGTCTGGAAAGAAACTTTTGCAGCTGCTGTGGGTGTCACATGTTTGTGAACATCTGCAAATGCTGTCCAATCCATAACAAACTAACTGGTGCGACTTGAATGTGCCCATGGGAGTCTTCATCGGATCTTTAGAAGGTAGCGCCTCGTCTCTACGTGGACCTACATCCCCCCAACTCCGTGGATGATAAGCGTGATGTCTTCACTCCTAAGGTTCAGTCCACTCGCAGCCTTGTGAGTTATGTAGTTGGTATCTGAAGCTAAGTCAATTAATGTCCCAACCTTTTGTCAGCATTTGCTACGACCCTCCAAAAGCATCAGTATCACTGGATGCTCTTGCAGTCCACCGTCCTTTAGGATGCTTTGGCTGATGCTTTGCAATGTTGAAGGCTCTTGATGCAGTGGTTGGAGAACACATCTCGCATTGTTCTGCCAACTCTGGTGGAAGTTTTGCTGAAAAACTCCTCTTGGTCCACTGTATATTTCTTATGCCTTTATCTTCCTCTGGACCAAATTTACTCCTCTCTGATCCACACTGCTTTTCCTCATCTCATAATTGGGGCACAGATAAAAATGATGCTCAAGAGTCTGTTCATCCTTGCAGATTTGATTTTTACACAGATATGCAGGTTAGAGCATATGAACCATCATCATGAACTTCAAGACACTTTTTGCATGCTCCCAATTTCTTTACTGCAGCTCTTTTCTCTGTCAGCTTTAGCCCTCGAAACTGCTTGCAGAAGTACAGCTTTCATTTATGCTTTACGTCACCACAGACTACACAACTTGTGTGGTCATTTCCTGACTTGGTAGACTTAGTTCCGGCATGTCTTGGGTTCAGTCCGAGTTTCCTTTCTACTCGGCCTCCTCGTCCCTCAGTTGCTCGAGCTGTTCGTCTATGCTCTCCTGCTCTTTGAGAAATGACAAGAGACCGTCAAACCGTTTCTCTGGTGCCACAGCATTCCTCTTGTCAGCTACAGAAACCAGCCATTCCTTTTGAGGGGTTTCTGGAAGCTTGGGTTTCAATTGATTTTATCATCTGTGGATTTTTAATAGCGCCTGTGTCTCCGAGATTGCTCAAGTCCTTAAGCGCCTTTTCCACAGCTTGAATTTAATTCCACTATTTTACGTGGTGATGTCCTTGACAGTGGGGATTCTCTGAAGCTCCTCCACTATCTCAATAGCAATAGCTGTTTGATTTCCAAAACTGGTTCTCTAGGACACGAAAGATATCATCTGCTGTGTTATAACTTGTGAGGCGGAGGTCTCTTGTAATTTTGTCCTCCAGACTGTCCAGCAATTGAACCTTCTTCACCTCATTTGATCCAGTGGGTTCACCTTGCTTTTGCACAGTGCTTCCCAATCCTTCCTCCATCTATAAAAGTCACGCTTGTTTCCAGTAAACTTAGGAAGGGCCGTGGGTCTCAGCCTGATGGCTGGTTAAGGATAATTGAAAGCATTCGCCGCTTGTGCTAATCCTTCAGTGTCCTTCTTTATTCTTGCCTGTATGAAGTCAGCCTTCCTGGAAACCAGCTCGGGGACGAGAAGCTCGAGTGTTCTTAGGTTTTTCCGGAAGCTCTCTTGCTCATCCAGAGGGACCCAACGTTTCCACCGACTGTATGTCTCCTTTGCAGTCTCTACCAGTTTCTGCAGGTGGTTAAGCATGAATTCATGTGCTTCTTGGTTGCTATTTGATGGTGCGGTGGCAGCAGCAAGTTCACATGCACCATCTGCTGTCTGTAGTGAGGTGGATAATTCAACATTTCCAAAGTTTGCCCATAGAGTGTCCTGGATGAGCCTTTTGACCTTTTTTTTGTTTCCCACTCACACTCCTTTGCAGTCTTTGCCAGGTCGGCTTTTTGCTGTTTCAGTTAACACAGTTTCCACATCTGCGTCCAGCTCGCCTCCAGCTCTGCAATGAGTCCAGCCTCCACATCGTCATTGGCTTCCTTTACTTTTTCGGCCTCCTGCATGAGTTTGTTGAAATTGTTCCTGAGCTCCTCTTCACATATTTCTTCATGGTTCCTAATGATGCTGTTAACAAGACGAGAGAATGCCCGTTTTGCTGTTGTCCTCTCCACCTTGAGCTGCTCAGCTGACTTTCCAGTCACTTCATCAGCCATGATTTATCTTGACTTAACTGTCTCTTTTCCAGGTTTCCACATCTCCTGGTCACAGCGGTTTTGCACTGTCAAGTCTTTTAATGTTTTTGTGCAGATTCCCCGCTTGAAATGGATCTGATTCATCCCCCCGATATGATGAACTGAATTTCACTCAATGACCAAACATTTCTTTTCCATTTTTCCCCTTTTTATTTTGGCATATTCAGCAATTAATTTACAGTTCCACGTGATTTATTGCTTCCGCCATTACTTTGAAGGCATTTGGATGATGTAGGTCTTAAGGTATTTAACAGTTTAGTCTTTTAGAAGCTGAAAACCGGCTGCTAATCGGGTGCTGTAGATAATCAGTCCTGCATGCCTTTGCTGGCGATCGCGGCAGTTTTTAGGACAGTCTCTTAGATTATACTGTTCAATTTTTAGCCGCAAGTCAACTTCTCTCGCGGACCTGTCCGCTTTTCTGTTCATGGTCGGGCTGACTCTGATCCTGACCGGGCTTTCTCTGTTTTCTCCCCCCACCGGGCTGACTGTTCCCGGTTGGGCTGAAGACTCAGCCTCTGTCGGTGGCTCTCTGGACCTGTCCGTGGCCTTCACGGTTCTAGGCCCCCACCCGACGTCTGTGGGCTGCGGCTTGGCCTGGCTGGGTGGCTGCACAGCCCTGGATACATTCCAGGTAAGCTGACACGTGCTTGGTGACCCTTACTGCCCCAGCTTGGTTTTCCTAGCTCTTCCCTGAGCTATTGCTTCCCGTTTCTACCTTTTTCCTTTTTGGCGCCAATTCAAACCCATTTGGCTTGGGTTTTGCTGTTCCACTTGTTTACAAATACTACTATTTTTAACTGTTGTTTTCGATTCTTCTTGCAGACCTTGTTCTTATCTCGTTCTTTATCCTCGTCGCCAATTGTTGTGCATTCGGATGCTTTGAACATTCTTGAATAAAGGCTCGGACACGGGAGGAATCATACAAGCTTCTCTTCTGCAGGACGCCACCTCCAGTCTTTTTCTGCTCATGCGTACTTGCCCCAGACATCACAAGACAACAATTACTTATCCTAATTATCCCATACCTAAACTCTCCTCCCCCTTTAACTTGGCGGCAGGTAATTCCTTTTCTATTACATACACCACACGCCTCCCCTTTTAAGTCCATTTCACCTGTACGGTATATGCTCTTTTCCTACTATTGTGCGCTTGTGATTTTAATTTAGCATTTGTCCTTTCATTTCAGTTTGACTTGACAATAGTATGAACCAAAAATAACATAATACATTTCATGTACCACTTCTTGTTTTAAACTTTAATAATAGGAAAGTAACAGAAGGAAGAAAAAGAGAAATAGAGAAAGTTAGACAAGATGGGACATTGAGGGAAGTTAATGTAGAAATAGCAGGAGCTATGACAGAAATATTTCAAATGTCATTAGAAACGGGAATAGTGGCGGAGGATTGGCGTACTGCGCATGTTATTCCATTGTTTAAAAAGGGTTCAAAGAATAAACCTATCAATTATAGACCTATTAGTTTGACGTCAGTGGTGGGCAAATTAATGGAAAGGATACTTAGAGATAATATATATAAGCATCTGGATAAACAGGATCTGATCGGTACAGTCAACATGGAATTGGTGCTGGAAGGTCATGTTTGACAAACCTTCTTGAATTTTTTGAAGCGTGTAACTAGGGAAATTGATGAGGGTAAAGCTGTGGTTGTTGTCTCTCTATATGGATTTCAGTAAGGCCTTTGTCAAGGTTCCCCATGGAAGGATGGTTAAGAAGTTCAATCTTTGGGTGTTAATGGCGGAGGTAAAGCAAGATGGATTAACAGTGCTGAATGGGAGATGTCATAGAGTAATCGTGGATGAGATCTTTGTCAGGTTGGAAGCCTGGTGACAGTGGGGGTGCCTAGGGATCAGTGTTGGGTCCACTGTTGGTTGTCATGTACATCAATGATCTGGATTGATGGGGTGGAAAAATTGTATAAGTAAGTATGGCAGATGATACTAAGCTAGGTGGTGTAGTGGATAATGAAGTAGATTTTCCAAGTTCTACAGAAGATTTGGGCCAGTTGAGAAAAGTGGGCTGATAGATGGCCGATGGATTTTAATGGTGTGAAGTGTGAAGTGCTACATCTTGGCAGGACAAATCAAAATAGGACGTACATGTAAATGATAGGGAATTGAGGAATGCTGTGGAAAGAGGGTTCTAGGAATAACAGTGCATAGTTCCCTGAAGGTGGAATCGCTTGTAGATAGGGTGGTAAAGAAAGCTTTGGTGTGCTGGCCTTTATAAATCGAGCATGAATATAGGATTGGGAAGTAATGTCCCAAAAATTGTACAAGGCATTGGTAAGACCAATTCTGGAGTATGGTTGTACAATTTGGTTCGCCTAGTTCATAGAAGGATTGTCAACAAAATAGAGAGAGTACAGAGGAGATGAGCATTTACTAGAATGTTTGCCAGGGTTCAGGCAAAAACTATGTTACAGAGAAAGGTTGAACAAGTTAGGTCTTTTATTCTTTGGAGCGCGGAAGGTTAAGGGTGGGACTTGATGAGGTCTTTTAAAATGTGATGAAAAGGATAGACAGAGTTGACGTGGATACGTTTTTCCCATTGATGGGTGGGGAAGATAGATTCAAAAAAGAGAGCATGAAATGAGAATAAGGGGACCGAGGTTTTCGGTTTTCCCTATCTTTTTTTTCCTACAAACCCACCATTTTATTATTTCATATTTTCCATCTCAACCTCCTACTATTATTCTTCACTTCACCTAAAATCCCAAAACATATACCATATTCCTTAAAACTTTCATATCCTTTCCATTCTTTTTAATTAAATCTATCCTACTCATTTACATTTTCCCCCCCATTACTTTCCCTTCCTTTCTTTCCTATCTTTCATAAA
>JAVHYY010000369.1:165000-266030 GCA_035221665.1 Okamejei kenojei | reverse complement strand
AGGGACATAGAACGAATTAAAATACATCTATTCAATGTTCGGTGTAAGGTTGGGTCTGCCACGCTGATCCTTAAGACTCCTATTGTAAATCTCTACAAACAAACTTAAAAATGCAAGACTTAAAAAGAAATACGGGAATGAGGGATTAACGTTTGTAGTTGGAATGTTAACGGTATTAATGAACCGATATAAGAAGAAAAAGTATTGAGCACATTTTAAAGGCAAGTACAGCTGATGCAATTTACATTCAAGAAACCACTTAAAAAAAGACGCTGAAAACAGGTTTGAAAGCTAGAATGATAGATAAAATATATCACTCTTCTTTTACGCATAAATCAAGAGGGAGTAACAATATAACTCTCGTAAAGGTACTTTATTTAGCATACATCAAACCATAACTGATAAAGATGGCAGAGTACATTATTGTGATAGGAAATTAACCACAGAAAAAAATGATTTTGTAATATAAATGTGACCAAACTTTGATACCCATTTGTTTTTTAAGAAAGTACTTAAACAATATTCCGGAATTAACACAATATAATTTTGATAATGGCAGGAGATTATTAATTTGTACATTAGACCTTACCTAGACAGATCTACAAAACAAAGAAAAACTAAATCACAGTTCTAAGTGATTTAAATAAACGCATATAGCAAAACGACTCACATTAAGATGTTTGAGAACAGAAAACCCTACGGGACGAGGGAATACTCGTTTTACACGCCAGTACAGAAAAAACTTACTCAAGAATATAATTTTATTTGGTGGATGCAAAACTTACTTTCACTTACTTATGAACCTAAACCCAAAATCATAATTATTATTAATCTACAGATCATGCGCCCATTAACATTTTAAATTAAAAATAAATGGCAAAACAGAAAATTCAGTACAGAGGAACCTTAATCCACAATATTTAAAAATAAACGCGCGACTCAGGACATAAATCATAACTCCAAATAAGATTTTTCATTTCTTGAACTAATATCAACCATAAATATCTCGCTCCCATATTATTGGAACACATTAAAAGCAATATCTCCGGGAATCATGATTTCTTCACAAGCATTCCATAACAAAAATCGTCGAGGAACTAACAAGGATTTGGAAGGGAGATTAAACAATTAGATTATACAGAATGGCATCACAAGCCGAATATAATGATACCTAATAAAAAATGTAGCATTGAAAAATAAATTAAGATAAGGAAAATATATACAGAGACAAGTTATAAAATTATAACAACATACTAAACCATTACAGTTTGGAATTTGGAGACAAACCCCAAAAAATTAATTGGCATCGACAAATAGGAAAAATTTGAATGGTGAAAAAATCATACATAGGATTAAATCCACAAAAACGGTGAATTATTTATACCACCAAGAAGATATTAATGTAAAGATATATGCAAGTATTTATAAAAACTATACACAGCTAAAGCAACAGTAAATTAAACAGAAATAGATGCATTTAAGGAATTAGAAAGAAAATGAAGCCTGAAAGGATATAGGATTTACAACATAGAGAATAATTAAATGCTGATAATTCAGCTTAAAGAAATCTCCAAGAAAATCTATTAGATCGGTTTAAAAAATGGTAAAACACCGGAACTTTTACCAGATTGGTTAAGGTTCGGGAATTTATGAAATAGTTTCAGATCAAAATGGTTCCCACGTCTGAAATCATTATAGAAACAGAATACACACCACAGAAATATACCAGATACGTAAGTAATGAATCTATTGTAACACTTATATACCCAAAATAAATAAAGACTAGGATGAACCAGGATCAAATAGCGCCAATAGCACCTAATTAAATATCACGGATCCAAAGATACAAACAAAAAAATTAGCACAAAGACTAAGTATTCAGTCCGTAACGAGATCAATCCACCCCATCAAACAGGATTTATACCAAAAAGATATTCCTCATACAATCTGAGACGGTAATTTCCAATTATGATATACGAAAAGACAGAGTTAATAAGAAGAAAAGGATGTTAGAAGACATTATCGCTGATGCAGTAAAAAGCTATTGACCACGTGGAATGCCTTGTATTTTATTGAAGCTGGGAGATGAAGCGTATTCAAATTGAGAGAGAAGATAAACTACTTGGATTAAAATGCTATATGCAAACCGCAATATCTAGAATAACAACAAACCGTACTATCAAACAAATTTAGTTTATCTCAGCTGTTGTACGCGCAAGGTTGTGTCCCTCTAACACACTATTATATGTGGTATATAATATCGGGCAGGAGCAGATGTGGGGAGAACCTCTCGCGCCAGAGGGTGAGATTTACACCCCTGAAAAATACATGGATATGATACTAAGATACAACGAATAAAATCTCCATAATATTCGTATGATGTAATAACTTTAACATCACAGAAACCGAAACAAGTACCGAAATTTGTTAAAACTAAAAACTGAATTCGGATCAATCGCATGATAACCTTATCAATTGGAAATAAAAGTGAACTTAAGCCAATAACTATGAATAGCAAATTACCATGTATTACAACAATTCCCGTTTCAGGCCAAACGCAAATGAAACTATTACATTAACTTGGATTTTCGTTACAAAAAGATTTGATTCTTTAATTTAAATTTAATTTCCCTCCATTACTGATAAATTAAATAAAGAATTTTAAAATGGAAAAGTTTACCTATTCAATGTTAGGTAAAATTAATGCAATAAAAGAGTGATTTTTCTTTCTCGCCACAATAATTATATTTAGTTCAATAATTCCGATATATCTCCCTAAATATTTTTTCAAAAAAGAATACTCTCTAAAATTACAAACTTATTCGTTGGATGAATAGGAGCCATAGAATAAATAAGAAAAAAAGATTTATTTAAATCTAAAAAAAATGGAGGATTAGCATTAAAACCAAAAATCTATATGGTTTGTTATTACTGGGCAGTTAATTATTAAAACTATGGATTTTTGGCTAGAAAAATAGATTATAAAGCGAAACGGTAAAATATGGAAAAAGAAGATTGTTCTCCATTTAAATTAGCCTAAAATATTTGCTAACGCACTAAAACTTATGCTAAAAAAATTTATAGTGAAAATCCGATAATAGAAAACGGAATCCGCATTTTGAAACAAATAAAGTAAACATTAAAAACTAAGAAATTTATACCATTAGGTCTTACCATCGCCAACAATTTACGTTCAAACCTGCAAATGATGATAAGGCTTTTTTAGCAATGAAAAATAAACAAGGAATTTTTAAGATGGGTGATCTTCTATAAGGAAAACTCTTTTCTCTCATTTCAAGAGTTACAACAAACTTATGGACTAACAATAAGGGAAATATTTTTAGATATTTACAAATCAAACTATGTTTCTTCTGCAAATATCACAAAACTTAGAAATAGAAAGACAGACATTTTTAGATATGCTTGAATAAACATTCAAATAAGCGAAAAAAATGATATCATATTATATACAATGTTTTATTGGAACGTGATATCCCAGCATGGCAGAAAACAACAGAGACAGTCTGTGGGGGAAATGAATTAGGCCAAATAATAAGACCAGAAATAAGGATGAAAGCTTAACAACATATACATCATTGCTCGTTAAATGCTAAACATTCCCTTATACAGTTTAGAAATACACATAGATTACGGGATTATTCCAAATCTAAGAAATACATAATATTTTCCAAAAATATCTCGGCTAGGGAAATTTGAATAAGATGTCAAGCTCCTCAAAAGCGAAAATTGTCACATTCAATAGACAAAAGTGTATAAAAAAAAGTGTAGAATTACTGAACGTGGAAATATAGTAAGATGAATGTTCGGAGATGTTGTCAATAGGATGAATTAATGATTCCTGATCCAAAGTTAATAATACTTGAATACTGAAACTGACCAACTAATAACAATGAACGCGAAAGAATTTTTAGGGTCGACTATGTGTTTAATAGATTGGGGGGAAAAAATTAATAGTTAAGAATTTTTGAAAGGCCCCCCTGCATCCCGAACAATCAAAATGTGGAACATACAGAGGAATGATCGAGAGCACTGTCATTTGGAGAGATTGAGCTTGTCCCTCATGATAGTTAGATCTCTTCAGAGGGATTTGGTCCCATATATTAAATAATTACAGGTCATAGATGGGGTACGTCGGCGCGAGGACTTGACTGGTGACCTGAATAGTGAGTGAATAGAATGGAAGAAATACATATAATAAATCATGAATATATCTCCCAAGTAAACGATTAATGAGTACTATTTCAATTTCTCCATCAAACTTTTCATATTATTTTTTTCCTTATTTTCTTATACTTATATAAAAAATTTAGAAAAAAGTATGGAGAAACACATTTATCTTAAATTTTTTTAATATCAGTACGAATGATAAATAATGCAAACTAACTTCATTAAAAAATGTTATATTAGTGACGTGTAATTTTCCAATTAATATAAAGATTGTGTATATCAATATAATGTAATAATTTTAAATTTAAGAATCAATGATAATACAAATATATTAACATTATGGGAAATAATAATATCATAAAAGTATTTACTAGTATTTGGTACGTATTTATTTAATTACATAAAATTTGGTCCTATATTTAAAAAATCCAGACAATTTAAATATTATTAAATATAATGAGTATATTTGCTATATACAATAATGTATCATTAATACCAGGGTGGTGGTATTGTCAATAAATAAATGATACCAACCGTTGAATTTATAATTAATAATAAATACATTATAATATCAATAGGTTAATGAATTTAACATTATATCATGATTTTTAGTATATTGTAAAATAAATGTACTCAGTTAACATTTGTTTCTATAAAATAAAGAAAATAAAAAATAGAAAAAATAAATTAAAAAGAAGTATTCACCTCTCCCTCCCTCACTGGGCGTTTAACGATGGCCCAGCAGTAGAGTTGCCGCATCACAGCGCCAGAGACCCGGGGTTGCGCTCCGACCATGGGGCTGTCTGATGGGGATTTGGCCACGTTCTCTCTCCCGTGACCATGTGTGGATTTCCCTGAACGCTCGGGCGGGATACCTACCACACTCCAGAAGATGTGAGGGCTTGTAGGTGGTTAATTGGCCTTCTGGTAAATATTAGTAAATTGTCCCCCTAGTGTGTTGTGTTGTGTAGATAGTGGGTTAGAGTGTGCGGGGATCGCTGGTCGGGGCGGGGACGTGACTTCCGTGGGCCGAAGGCCTGTTTCCGCGCTCTTTTCTCCAAACTAAACAAACTAAACTAGTTGAAGAACATAATTCAAAAAGCATCCATTTGTCCACAGAAAAGTAAAATATGTTTTCATTTTAATTGGAAACTAAACACAAAAGATAGACGAGAGAAAGGAGTATGAGGATATAGGAGCAAAGCGGTTAATTCTGCATTTACAGGGCCATGGTGAGACCACAGGCCGAGGAGTATTATGTGGCAGTTGATTGGGGGGCCCGTTGGCCGTCATAACAAGAGGAGTTAGATGAGTATAGAAGCAAAGCGTCCTTCTGAGCGAGTTTGATTCAGGGCCCTGGTGGGGACCTGACACCTGGAGTATTTTTGTCAGGTTTTGTCCTGTTGGCCATCAGTATAACAAGGATGTGAGTTACAGGAGCAAAGAGGTTCTTCTACCAGTGTACAGGGCCCTGGTGAGACCACACCTGGAATATTGTTGCGAGATTGGGCCCGTTGTCTTCAGAAACAAGAGGAGGTTAGAGTATATGGATCAAAGAGGGTTCTTCTGCATTCTACAGGGCCCCTGGTGAGAACCGACACCTGGAGTTTTCTGCGCCCGCACACAGAAACCACACGCCCCTCCCACTACGCGCACGTCACCTGGGGGCACGCCTCCACTCTGAAGTTAACTACGATTGAATTTTATTAGGTGTCTGGGTAGACTCAAATGCTGGAGCAACTCAGCGGTGAGCAGCATCTATGGAGCGAAGGAAATAGGCAACGTTTCCGGGCGCGTAAGACCCTTCTCAGACGCAGGGTATCAAACTCGCAAATCTGCTCGGCGAAAGTGAAAACTGCAATTACCTTTAAAAGCATCACCTCTCTCTGGGCCTGCTCCTCGACCACGATATTTCCCTCTCACATCCTCTCTCTGTCCCCCTCTCTGTCTCTCTCCTCTATCAGGGAGGTCTCTCTCCTTCCTCCTCTCTCTCTGTCTCGGTCAGCTGCCCTCTCCTCATCTCCCTCGCCACCCCCTCGTTTTCCGAATCTCGCAGCCCCTCGTTATCATTCACGTTTGACCCTACTCCGTAAGCGCCTTTCTCTCAATGTCTCTCTCTCGCCCGTCTGCTCTAAGAATACCTTTCCCACTTTCACTCTCGTCGACTCCATCTCGCGTTGGGGACTCTCCTTCCCTCTCCCTCCCACCTTCCCCTTTCACATCGAAGTTTCTGCATTTGTCTCTCATTCTTAAGTGTCTTCCCTCTCGCTTCTTTCTCCCACATCTCCTCCCCCCGTCCACAGGCCTACACTCCGACCAACTCTCTGCCCTCTCTCATTCCCTCTCACCTCTCACCTCCCCTCTTTCTCTCTGTCTTTTCTCCTCTCTCCACACATCTCTCTCCCCTAACCCTCCTCTCCGCCCCTGCCCCTAGACTATCCCTCTCCCCTACCTTTCCTCTCCCTTCTCGCTCCTTTCACTCTCTCACCGTCTCCTTTTCTCTCTCCCTCCTCAATTTAGCCCCTTCCCTCTCTTCCCGCTATCTCTCTCCTCACTCTCCCTGTCTGTCCTCTCTCGTCCCCTCCTTTCCTCTATTTTCCCGTCTCCCTCACTCCTTTTCTCTCTTTCTCTCTCGTCTCTCGTCACTCTCTCCTCTCTCCTCTCTTCCGGTCCTCTCCTCTCTCTCTCTCCTACTCATCTCTCTCTCTCCATCTCTCTCGGTCTTCGGGTCGTTCTCTGTCGCTGTTGAGTGTAGTTCATTAATGGTGTTTTAATAGTTTTGTTTAGCGCGTGACCTTACATCACCGGCCGCGCGGCATAAATGGCCGTGGGACTTATTGTACCACGCCCGCCGGGGTCTCCATCATCAAGACCGCTGAGCGTGACCTTAACATCGCCCCCAGCGTGCATTTAATGGCCGTGGGACTTGCTAGCGCCCGCCTGGTCTCCAACATCAAGACCCGGAGCGCGGGCGCTGCATCCGTCCCGCGCGGCTTTAGATGGCCGTGGACCTATTACCATCGCCCGCCGGGGGTCCGCGGCGCTTTATGGAACCGTGACATCGGTAGGGAGAATGGGGAGAGCAGGGAGAGGATAAGACTTTGCCTTCCGAGCACAGTGAGGAGTAGATTCGCTGGGATGGATGTTTATGATAAATTATGTCTTGACTTGGTTCTTTTCTGTTTGTATGACGGCAGAAACCAACTTTTCTTTGAACCCTCCTTTTTCCTCTCTCTCCCTCCATCTC
This sequence comes from Okamejei kenojei, assembly GCA_035221665.1. Classification (NCBI taxonomy): domain Eukaryota; kingdom Metazoa; phylum Chordata; class Chondrichthyes; order Rajiformes; family Rajidae; genus Okamejei; species Okamejei kenojei. Next base: position 258,595 of record JAVHYY010000369.1, on the reverse strand, counting down.
ATCCGTCCCTCTCTCCACCTTCCCCCTCTTTCCACTCAAATCCTCAATAGTTTCACTCCATTCTCATTTTTCTCGTCAATTCACGTTCTCCCTCCCTCTCTCGCTCTCCCCGCAAGTCCCATCTCCTCCCTCCCTCCCCCAGCCCAGCACTCCTTTAGATTATTGCCCTCTCTCTCTCTGCTCACCTTCTCCCCCCCCTCTTCGGTCACGACTTCCATGACTGCAAAAGCGCGACCAGAGAGAGACAAGGTGGCGGGTTCCTTCTCCCCTACCTATGACTTGACATCCCTTCTCCTCCAATCGACTCCGCGGCCGCCGCTTGCCGGCCCCACCTCGCCCGGTTAGTGACGTCTCTCGGTCCGCCATGTTATGGCGGGTCGTAACAGTCCCGTGCCATCCGCCGTGCCCCCCCTCAGTGACGTCACCAGTTGCATTTCACATCTGATGCGTATTTATCAAGATTATTGCAATGAATTTAATGCATTTCAACATACCGGGGGTTGCACTATCCTTGAATGGCAACGCATTTTGCTGCAATTTAACTTTGCAACGATGGTGCAACAACGTTATCCCAACGCGAATACTTCCTTGGGTGCATTTAACATTTGAGTTCTCACCCAATCTTAACCAAAATGGAAGATGCCTTTTATACGCTGAAGGAAAATTTAAGGGGACGAGGCCCCAAAACAAGCATCAGCCTGAAAGAATGGGCTGCAATGCATCCTGGCAGAGTCAGCATCATAGAGGAATCCGCACAAAAGGTGATGTCCATAATCGCAGACTCCAATAGACACTAGGGAGCAGAGTAGTGGCGGCCATTCTGGCCGTCTTCCAGCCAGCACCGGCCATTCAATGATATCATGTCTGAACATCCCCAAGATCAGTACCCCATTCCTGCCTACTACCCATAATTCCGATTCCCTGAGGTGTTCATTAACTTTACGATCCCTATCTAGCTCTCTCATGAAATGCATTCAGAGAAAAACCTGCCCTCCACCGACCTCAGATGCAGATAAAGTCCACAGACTCACCACTCTCCGGTGAGAAAAAGTGTTTCCTCGTCTCCGTTCATAAAAGGCTTTACCGTTTTATTCTTAAACTGTTGTCCCTGGTTCTGGACGTCCCCAACATCAGTGGGAACATTCTTGCCTGCCTGGAACGTGCCCAAAGCCATAACAATCGTGGAAATGTTTCAATGAGAACCCTCGCATCCTTCTAAAGCTACAGACTGTACAAGCCCCAGCTGCTTCCATACGACTCAGCATATGACAGTCCCCGCCAACCCGGGAATTAACCTACGCTACACTCACTCAATAGCAAGATGTCCCTTCCTCAAATAGGGGACCAACACTGGCACACTATGACTACCAGTGTGGTCTCACAAGGCTCTTGTACAACTGTCAGAATGACCTCTTTGCTCCTATACTCAACTGCTCTTTGTTATAAAAAGGCCGACATGCCAGTTTTGCTTTCCTTCACTGCCTGCTGTAGGCCTGCAATTCTTACTTTCACAGACTGATGAACAAGGACCCCCAGAGTTCCCCGTTGTACTTCCCGGCTTTTGCCCAACTTGACGCCGTTTAGATAGTAAATCGCCTTCCTGTTTTTTGTCTACCAAAGTGGGATACATCTCACATTTAGTATCGCGCATAAACTTCATCTGCCATGCATCTGCCCACAGTCCCCCAACCCTGTTCCAAGTCACCCTGCATGTCTCACAGCGCCCGGTCGAATCACATTCACATCAGTGCCACCCACTTTTGTGTTTGCCTGCAAAAGGGGTTGCTAATGATTTACTGTTGAATCCCTTCATGCCAAATCATTGATGTCTATAGTCAATAGCTGCACACGTTCCCAGCACGAGCCTTGCGATAGCCCACTAGTCACTGCCTGCCAGTTTGTGAAAGGGACCCGTTATATCCCTACTCTTTGCTTCCTGTCTGCCAACAGCAATTTTCTATCCATGTATCAGCACCTCTACCCCCAATACCTTTTGCCTAAATCTGCCCACTAATCTCCTGTGGGACCTTATCAAAATGCTTTTGGACAGGAAAAGGGATCTAGGTACACTACATCCACTGGCTCTCGCCTTGTCCATTTTCCTAGTTACAGGGAAATCTTCAAGAAAATGTCCAAAATCACGTCTGGATGATTTAAGAGAGAGATTTTAGAATAGAGCTGGGGTGGGGGCTAGTGGAGTCAAGGGATATGTGGGAGAAGGCCGGCACGTGGTTATTGTGATGGGGACAATCAGCCATGTTCACAATGAATGGCGGTGGCTGGCTCGAAGGGCCGAATGGCTTCTTTCCTGCACCCTATTTTCCATGTTTTCTAGTAAGATTAAGTCGAGCATATTTCCCCTAAGTCGTAAAAATCTATGCTGACTCGGACCGATCCTGTTATGCTATCCAAATGTTGTGGCTATTTCAGTCTTTTATAATTGACTCCCAGTATCTTCCCACCACAGATGTCAGGCTAACTGGTCTATAATTACCCCGTTTTCTCTCTCCCGCCTTTTTAAAATCTGGGATAACATTTGCTATCCTCTCAATCCACAGAACTGATCCTGAGACGTAGAGAACATTGAAAAAGTTATCACCAATGCACCCACGATTTCTAGAGCCACTTCCGTACGTACCCTGGCATGCAGAGCCATCAGGCCCTGTGGGATTTATCAGCCTTCAGTCCCATCAGTCTATCCAACACCATTTCCTGCCCTACGTAGATTTCCTTCAGTTCCTCCGTCACCCCAGATCCTCTGGCCTCTCACTATATCATGGAAGATTGTTTGTGTCCGTCCATAGTGAAGACGGATCCAAAGTGTACCTGTTCAACATCTGCCATTTCCTTGTTCACGCAGAATAAATTCACCATTTTCTGGTCTTCAAGGGGGTCCATTTTTGTTTTAACTATGTTATTATTCTCTTCACATACCGAAGAGAAAGCGCCTTTTACTAATCCTGCTTTATCTTCTTTCACTGACAATGCAGCCATTGCATGCAAAGGATGTCCAACACAATACTAAATATAATTACTATCGTAAAGGCGTCAAAGGGGAAGTACAACGGGATCTGGGGTCCGCCCTTGTTCATCAGTCAATAAAAGGTAAGCATAGCAGGTACAGCAGGCAGTGAAGAAAACGAATGGCATGTTGGCCTTCAATAACAAGAGGAGTTGAGTATAGGGGCAAATAGGTCCTTCTGCAGTTGTTACAGGGCCTGCTGAGAGCCACACTTGGAATATTGTGTGCAGTTTTAGTCTCCAACTTGAGAAAGGACATTCCTTGCTATTGAGGGAGCCCAGCGAAGATTCAACCAGGTTAATTCCCGGGATGGCAGGACTGTATCATGATGCTGAGAGAATGAAGCAGGCTGGGCTGTACACTCTGGAGTTTAGAAGATGAGGATGAGTTTGGGGATCTTATTGAAACATATAAGAGGTTAAGGTTTAGACACGCTAGAGGCAGGAAACATGTTCCCAAGTTGGAGGAGTCCAGAACGCCAGAGGTCACAGTTTTAAGAATAAGGGGTCGGCCATTTAGAACGAAGATGAGGAGAAACCTTTCCACCCAGAGAATGTGAATGATATGAATCTATAGCCATTTAGGACTGAGATGAAGCGGAGAAACATTTGCGCACCGAGCGTTGGAGTCTGTGGAATTTCTTCCTCAGAGAGCGGTGGAGGCAGGTTCTCTGTTAGGATGCTTTTCAAGAGAGAGCTGGATAGGACGGGACTTAATGTAGCGGAGGTGAATGGATATGGGAGAAGGCAGGAATGGAGTAGGCGGAATTGGGGATGTTCAGCCATGATCACATTGAATGGCGGTGCCATGGCTCGAGGGGCCGAATGGCCTACTCCTGCACCTATTGTCTATTGTTTATTATTGAGTACTTCAAGTTGACATGACATTGCTGTGTCCCAAATATTATGGTGCCCTGAAAAAGCGGGGGGGGGGGGGGGGGGGGGGGGTGCTGGAATAAACACAGCTATAATTCCACATGATGAAACCAAAAGGTATAGAAATGGGAAGGTAGACAAAATGCTGGAGAAACTCAGCGGGTGAGGCAGCATCTTTGGGAGTGAAGGAAGTAGGCAATGTTTCTGGTCGAAACCCTTCTTCGGACTGTTGTGAGGGTGGTGGGGGGGCGGGAAGAAGAAAGGAAGGTGGAGCCAGTGGGCTGAGGGAGAGCTGAGAAGGGGAGGAGATATGGTAGGGACTACCTGAAATTAGAGAAGTCAATGTTTATGCCGCTAGGGTGCAGACTGTGCCCAAGCGAAATATGAGAGATGCTGCTCCTTCAATTACGGTGGTCCTCACTCTAGCCATGGAGGAGGCCCCAGGACAGAAAGGTCAGATTCGGAATGGAGAGGGAGTTGAAGTGTGCTGAGGCACCGGGACATCAGGTTGTTTTTAATGCGGGCCGAGCGGAGGTGTTGGTCGAAGCGATCGCCAAGCCTACGCTTGGGCTCACACTGATGTAGAGCAGCTGATACCTAGAGCAGTGGATGCAATAGAGTGGGGGGGGGGGGGGGGTGAGGTTGGAGGAGGTGCAGGGGAACCTCTGTCACACTGGAAAGACTGCTTGGGTCCTTGAATGGAGTCAAAGGGGGGGGATTGTAAAGCGACAAGTGTAGCATTTCCTGCGGATGCAAGGGAAAGTGCCAGGAGGAGGGGGTGGTTTGAGGTGGGAAGGGACGAATTGACCAGGGAGTTACGGAGGGAGCAGTCTCTGCAGAAAGAAGCCAACAGGTAGGAGGAGATGGAAGCTGTGGCCAGTGGTGGGATCCCATTGGTAGACAAAAAAGCTGTAGGAAAATAAGCGGGTGAGGCAGCATCTATGGAGCGAAGGAATAGACCACGTTTTGGGTCGAGACCCTTCTTCAGATTGTTGTCGGGGGGGGGGGGGAGACACGAAAATGTAAAGGAAGAGGCGGACACAGTTTGCTGTGGGAGAGCTGGGAATGGGAGGGGAATGAGGGAGAAATCGCAAGAACTACCTGAAATTGGAAGAAGGGCCAATGTTCATACCGCTGGGGTGTAAACTACCCAAGCAAAAATATGAGGTGCTGGTGCTCCTCCAATATGGCAGCCTGGGGCCTCACTCTGGCCATGGAGGAGGCCGAGGACAGAAAAGGTCAGATTCTAATGGGAGGGGGAGTTGAAGTGTTGAGCCACCGGGAGATCAGGTTGGTTATTGCTAACTGACTGTCTGTGGAGGTGTTGCGCGGAGCGATCGCAAAGCCTGCGCTTGGTCTCACCTGAGGTTGATCATACGCTGTAATAATCCAACCATATTGTTTGTTATGGAAGTGGAAAGAAATAATAGAAATTGCATTCAATTGGAATGTGTAAAAATAGTGAGATAGACAGTTATTGTAATGTTGCTGCATGTCATTGTGGTATACATCAATCGTCTTGATTGGTGAATATGTTTAGTTTGTGACTTTATTTGAAGCAGAAATAATTTGTGAATGCTTCTTTGAGCATAATTCCGACTGGTAACGAAGCACTTCGTCCGAGCACAATTATCGCACGCGTCATGCAAAAGCCGTCCTTAAATGACCACCTGAACTGTCATTTGGCAACTCAAAAAGGCTGCCAAACGTTGCCCGGCTGACAACTGCGAAATAAAATTAAGTGAGAGCCTGCAAGGTGTTAATATTTTTGGCTGTCATAGGCCCTCGTTACATATGCTGTCACAATGCACTGTAGTCTCGAAACAACCATTCAGTAATTTTCCTTGCCCTCGCATTGTCAGAATAAGTGTTTTAAGCGAATGACTCACACTAAGACACTGGCAATAAATAAATAAATCAATCAAACGCGCAGCTTTCCTGCCCCTTATGGACGTGAAGGGATGGTGAGGGGTATGGTCTGAGTGCAGGTAGATGGGACTAGGGAAAACAAATGGTCGGCACGGAGGGGCCTGGAAGGGCCGAGAGGGCCTGTTTCCGTGCTGTAATTGTTATATGGTTATATGGTTATATGGTTATCACATTGGCCATGCTCAGCTGCAAATTGTGTCAATCTGGGGACCATCTTCCTCTATCTTTGGGGGTGGGGGATTGGGAGTGGCCTTTTTTCAAACATATTTCAATTGTACAACATTAGTAACTCCCAATGCTCTTTCCATTGGCAGGTCGTATTTGTCCAAATCCAACTCTGGTTTATTTGGCTCTATCATCAAGTGGAATGCTTTCACTATTGTCGCTGTTCCACTTGGAACGTGTAAATCCTCCCTTATTTGCAAAGAGTCAGATGTTCTACTGGTATAATTGCTTCCTGCTCAGTATGGCCTAGATTTTAAGTAATCATCCTTAAAAAGTTAGCAGATTCCAAAGAGATTCTTCTTTCATGAAATGGTGTACTCTTTCTCGCCAACTTGCGTTTCAAAGTCTGCGTACGTTGCTCTGCCATACACGATCATTTGGCAGATTAACACTTTCTTGTTTGAAAGGGAAGTCCCCACAATAGTGTCCATCAGTATTCACTGAGTAGTTCATAACACCCATGACTTCAACTCTTCTTTCGACACCTCTTCAGATGGCTTTTCTAGTTGCATCAGTTAGACATTTGATTGACAGCAATGGCAGAACAGTTCATCTGATTTTCGTTTTCATTGTTCTCCTCCCAAGGGAGCCATAGATAACCCATCCAAGTCGGGTTTTGTAGCATACGGTCCATGGCCTTGGCAACAATGACCTAACAATCTGTATAGGTTCCAAAGCCTTCAAAAACCTTCATTCCAATAAGCAGATTAACACTAGAATTAATGTCAGATATCTTTACATCCTTCGGGTAAGGCCCATTGCCTCAATGTCTTCATGTCTTGGTATATTTTGACAAGGGCAGCTGACAACCAGGGAAATACCTAGTGATGGCCCGGGAGAGGTGCTGACTGAAGGGAATAGACCCACCGGGGCTGGCATGGGCTAGCTCCTCATGCCAGCAGGATCCATCGCTAATCAGCGTTTTGGATTCACCCATATATTGCTATGAACAAGACAAGACGAAGAATACCCCTTGAGTCTGCGAGAGCGGGGGCGGAAGTTGACTCATTGACAGACCACACAGCAACAGACCTAGGAACGGAATCGACTTCACAGCAATTGACAGAGCAGGAGCACCAGCAGGACAGAAGTTACAAAGTTGTATCCGTGGTTGGGAAAATGATACATCAGAGAAGGGTCTCAAGATCCAGCAGGGCAGGAAAAAGTGCCTGAGAGAGCTTGGTGTGGAGCCTCGCATTGACCATTACTTTCTAAGAGGTAGGCCAAATCAGTCGAGTGAAGCCCAGTGGCAGGATAACCACCACAGTCCACAGGGTATCAGCACCCCAGGCGAAGCTCAACCAGGTACTGTACCACCAACGGACACGAGTCCAGAGCCCAACCAGCCACAGTCAGCGTAGAGAAGAAAGTGTAAGGGAAAACGCCTCAAATCCTGTGGCATAAATCCTACCAGAGTAAAGAGCAGGAGACCATTAACACTGAATTCGACCATCTTCTGGAAGATTGAACGGGAGAAGATGGGAGACACCATATACAACTATGGGGCAAAGAGATTGGGGGTGAAAGGTCATGAAACAGAGGATGCAGAAGGAAGCAGCACTCCAGTACGTCCAGGAGGCAGCAGGAGATCAAAAGACTGGTGAAAGAAAGGCGGCAGCTGAACAGTGGAGGAAGGCCACAGAGGCAGAAAAGGAAAGGACTCGAGGCACTGCAGGCAGAAAATAAAGCAGCGCCTGGCTATCCTGCGAAGAGCAGAATGAAAGAAGAAAGAACGGGCGAGGACAAGTCTCTACAGAGATCCGTATAAGTTTGTCAAAAGCCTCTTTGTCAAGGAGAAGACGGGATCCTGAGAGTAGCTGTAAGGGAACTGGAGGAGCACCTGAGGAAGACGTACTCTGACAACCTGAGGCATGAGCCAGTCACCATTCCAGATGACATACTACCTATCCACCCACCTGAGCACCAGATGGACATAAGGCCTCCTACATGGAAGGAGATGGAGAGCACAGCCAAACGGGCAAGAACGCACCAGCCCCAGGGCCCAATGGCATTCCATACAGACTCTATAAGAACACCCCTGGTGCCCTGAAATACCTTTGGAAGTTAATGAAAGTGGCATGGGGGAATGGAATCATACCTCAGACATGGCGAAGGGCAGGAGGGATCTTAATTCCCAAAGAAAGAACTCTTCAACCATTAGCCAATTCCGCCAGATCAGCCTTCTGAACGTGGAAAGTGTAGATTGATGTTGCATGTTAACCAATTACACAGCAGCCAGCATTCTCTAACTCCACCCCACTGTGATATTTAGTTTAATACTTTCTGCCAGCACCGTCAGTTGGAGTAGCCAGGATGTGGGGTTGATAACTAATCATCGTTCATGCTGTTACGTTACAGTGCTGATTAAAGATTGTTTAAATCATGTGCTAAGTTTGGAAGACATTTACATGGTGTCAGAAGCGGCTAGACTCACTCCTCCTGTACAACGCTTTTTGTTTTACCCTTTTGTGAGTTTTTATTTTGTTTTATGATGGCCTCTTCCTGTCGAAAGCCTGACCCTCTCGTGTTTTGATGCGGATATCAGCGAACGCTGGACCACGTTTGAAATTGAGTACCGACACTACATGAACATTGTACACCGAAATGAACCTGATGCTGTCAAGGCCTCTCTCCTACTCAACCTTGCGGGCCCAGATGCCCTTCGGCGATCCAGAACATTCCGTTATGCTCCGGCAGTCCTCGATGCCAACGACCAGGTGATAACCGCAGCTGAATCTCCTGATGACCCCAATGTTCTGATGCGTAAATTTAGCCGGATCTGTGACCTGCCCTCAAATCACATTTTTGGACAGGGCTAGGGTTTTCTCTCGCCGTCAACTCCCTGGTGAACGAGTAGACTCGTTTATCTCAGACTTAATGTATTTAGCCCAGCGCAGCCGATTCCAATATATGCCGGTCGATCAGCTGACTGACCAGTCAACAAGGGACATTTTGGTGAATGGCATTACTGACCTAAAGCTCAGATCAGAGCGTCTGAGACATCCAAATTTGACTCTGGAGGAAGCAGCACACGCATGCAGGACAGCACAATTCATTGACCCTATAGACAGTTCACATGAAACCAAAACCATCAATCTGACGGTCCTCACTAGGCAGTGAACCAACACAGATAACAGGCGATTTATGACCCAAGCCAGTCAGGCGGCTCTTGGTGATCCTCAGAAAAAATGCCCAAATTGCAACTACTCACACAGCAGTTTGCCCTGCTTTTGGTAAATCATGCAATTACTGTAAAAAGTTGAATCATTTTGCCGCGGCTTGTCGGGCAGCAAGCAGGGCCCGTGGGAAGAATTTGCCTAGCTCCAGGTCTAATCTCAACATCTTGCTACGAGACAGCAACAATCTTACTCCCCAATTCCAGCTCGAATCTGCCCGCGAACAGAGTCCAATATTTTAACCCACAAGAGGACCCGACTGGTTACTCGTTACAGCTTGCTGCTGCTAAGAATTATGATCCGACCGCGACTGTAACTGTAAACAATGTCCATTTTGGCGCGAAATTAGACACGGGAGCGAAAGTAAACACAATATCAATCAACCTCTTCAACAAGATAAGAACTAACGAGCCACTAATCAGAGACAAATTCCACAGGGTTCACTCTGCGCTGAAGGAATGGCCTCCACAGGCATAATTGAAGCAGTCAGCGACCCCACCGACTGGGTCTCAACCGTGATTGCCACAGTCAAGAAGGGAAAAAATGAAATCCGCTTGTGCATCAACTCGAAAGATCAACCCGCCATTAAGCGCCCACACCATCCCATGAAGACTGTCGAGTATGTTGCGGCAAAGGTCGGAACGGAAACCTTATTTTCCGTCCTCGATGATAAGAACTCTTTCTGGCAGATACTGCTGGACAAGGAGTCATCAAACCTCACCACATTTGCCACCCCATTCGGCAGATACATGTTTCTGAGACTGCCATTCGAAATCAACTGCCAGTGAAGTCTTCCAAAGAACTATGGAGCAATTATTCAAGGACCTACCTTGTGCCATCATTGTCGATGATATCCTTGTGTATGGCAAAGATGCAATGGAGCACGGCCACAATCTCAGGCTCATCTTGGATCGCGCACACAAGGTCAACCTCAAGCTCAAACCTGACAAGTGCATGTTCCGGGTTCCAGAGGTTTCTTACGTCGGACACATCTTCACCCCCAATGGTCTCAAACCAGATCCAAAGAAGGCTGCTGCCATCACAGAAATGCCTGCCCCCACAGATGTGAAAGGACTGCAGCGTTTTCTGGGCATGGTAAACTATCTCGTCAAGTTCATACCGAACCGCAGCGAATTAAGCCCCACACTGCGGGAGCTGACAAAGCAGGTAACACAGCATGGTCATGGTCCCAACAACATCAGATTGCTTTCGATATCTTATAGTCCAAACTGACCAGTGCACCGACACTACTTTTTTTTACCTGAAATGTCTGGTGACGATCACCTGAGATGCTTCAAAATTCGGGCTCGGCGCAGCCTGCTTGCAACCATCTGCCGAGGGCACCCTCCTACCTGTCTCGTATGCCTCTCGCACCATGACCGACACGGAACAGCACTAAGCGCAAATCGAAAGGAACTGTTGGCCGTCATTTTTGCTTGCTCCAAATTCCAAGACTTCATCTTGGCAACACCTTCACGGTTGAGGCGGACACACCAACCACTGGTGACAATCCTGAACCAGCCCCTCCACGCCGCACCAGCTCGTTTGCAGCGTATGATGATGCATCTGCAGCGTAGATTTCTCTATTACCTACACTAAAGGTAAGGACATGCACGTCACTGACACTCTCCCTCGAGGCATCTTGCTATGAACAGGAAACAACATCCCTATGAACAGGAAAAATTTCGGGGCTAAAACGTGACACCCAATGCCAACCCTTATCAACCTTGCAGCTGCGGCTCGCCTGCAGTCCGTCTTGTCTTTTCTTTGTTTTCTTTTTGTCCCGTTTCAGTTTATTTTAGTTCATTTTGGTTGTGTGGGGGTGGGGGTGGGAGAAACATGTTTGTGGTCTCTTCCTTCGGAGGGATGCGACCTTTTCTGTCATATCCCCGTCTCCGTCTCCGTCTGCGCTGAGGCATAATGGCGGAGCAGGCGGCCTCCAACTGGGGACCGACCTCGAAGTTCCGGAGGCAGAGCCAGGACTTACTTACCAGCGCGAAGCTGGCCGACCGGGGCTGTGACGGCGGGCGACCCGACCGGAGTCTCGGAGGCTCGGGCCGCGGGCCCAGTGGACGATAGCGTCGGGAGCTCGCGGGTCACAGGTTGGTGACCTGTTTTTTCCGGGGCTCCCGCAACAACAGCTTCGTCTGCTGGACTGGAGGGCGGCAGCATCGACCGCCCCGGTGCCACGGAGTTTGAACCAGCCCGTTCACGGAGCTCGGATTCAGCCGCGGGACTTGTTCACCATCACCCGGCGGGGTCACAACATCGGAGGCCTGGATCGCCTCAGCGCAGAGGGAGAACAAGGAGGGAAGAGACAAGGACTTTTGGGACTTTTTGCCTTCCAGCACAGTGAGGAGGTTGCCAGGTGGACTCACTGTGGTTGGATGATGAACTGTGTTGAAATGTGGTTTTTTGCTATGTATTCTGTGTTATGACTGCAAGGTTTAACCATCTCGTTGCACTGAAAAGTGCAATGACAATAACATTGAATCTGAATCTGAATGTGAATCTGTGGGATTCGTTGCCACAGACGGCGGTGGAGGCCACAAGTCAGTGGATATTGATTTTAAGGCAGAGATAGATAGATTGTTGATTAGTGCGGGTGTCAGGGGTTATGGGGAGAAGGCAGGAGAATGGGATTGGGAGAGAGAGATAGATCAGCCGTGATTGAATGGCGGAGTGGACTCGATGGATCGAATGGCCTCATTCTGCTCCGAGAACTTTGGTGAGCTGGGGGAGGGGGGAGATAGGAGAGGGGTAAAGAGAGAGGGGGAGGAGAGAGAGATGGATAGAGAGATAGAGAGAGAGAGAGAGAGAGAGAGAGAGAGAGAGAGAGAGAGAGAAGATGGGAAAGAGAGATGTGGGGAGGGAGAGGGAGGGAAAGGGAGAGAGTGAGGTGGGGGAGGGAGGGAGAGGATGCAAGGAGAGGTTTGTGTGCAGTTTTCTCACCCCGCCATCTTAGCTACTGTCAGTCTTCCATTGAAGTCAATGGGAATGAAGCCCCGAACGGCATCTTAGCTACTGGCAGCGGTAGGCAGCCTTCATTTTTTTCCTCTCTCTCTCTCTCCCTCTTTCTTTCTCATTCTCTCTCTCCCCTCCTCTGGCTTTGTCTTCTCCGTCCCTTCTCTCTCTGTCCTTCTCTATCTATTTTCCCTCTCCTCTCCAGGGTGGCGGCTATCTTTGGTCAGGACTCTTCCATTGAAGTCAATGGGAGGTGAGTCCAGGGTGGCGGCCATCTTGACTGCTGGCACTCCCATTGAAGTAAAAAGGGAGTGATGCCCAGCGCGGCCATGTTATGTACTGGCAGCCCATGTGGACTATGTTTGTAGACCCTTAAAAGGGGGAATAGGGGGACACCGTTTCCAGTCACTCACTTGAATGGAGATGCGTCTTTTCTCCCGGTCACATTTCGCCCTTCCCCGCGGCCTAACAACTTGGATGGTGCGGCCTTTCCCGAGCTTCAGCTGAGGGCGCGGCGTGGACTTCTAACATCGCAGGGCCAGAAGAAAGCCTCCGACCGCCGGCCTGCTGGCTTCAATGTGGTGTGTCGTGGTTACAAGATTCAGAGTTGGATAAGAATGACACAGACACGGATAATTCTTCAAGATGACGAAAAGCCTTTATTTGCAAACAACGGCTGGGACACTCAGGAAGACACCCGCCCGTCTGTCCGTTCTCCGACTGCTCTCAGATCACAGCAACAGGCTGTTTTTTATTACAGTTTTACAGCCGTATCTCCTCTAACTTATCTTGCATGCTCATACTCCTCTCGCATCAATCCATTTCTATTCTGACATTCTGAACTCCAGTGAATACAAGCCTAGTGTTTTCAATCTTTCCTCATATGACATCGAAACAGAAAATAGGTGCAGGAGTAGGCCATTTCGGTCCTTCGAGCCTGCACCGCCATTCAATATGATCATTGTCCCCTATCCGAGTGGGAGGAGAGTTAGCAGTAAGTCAGAGGGGGAAAACAGTTGAAAACTGAGAAATTTGTTTAGTAAAATTGGTAAAATAGGCAATTTATCAGTTAATATAAGCAAGACGGCTCTGAGGGAGCGGCCTTGTGAGTAAAGTGTGAGTCTTTGGCTCGAAAGTCTTCGGTGAGGAGCCTGAGGAGAGGAGCTACGCAAAACCGCTGGAGAGGGAGAGACATAGAAACATAGAAACATAGAAACATAGAAATTAGGTGCAGGAGTAGGCCATTCAGCCCTTTGAGCCTGCACCGCCCATTCAATATGATCATGGCTGATCATCCAAAGGAGATGGACGAAAGGAGATGTCAAGCAAGCTGATTCAGTGTAAAGCTTGCAGTATGTGGGAGGTCAAGGACACTGCTGGAGCCTCTGGTTGCTACAAATGTGGAGAAGTGCATCCAGGTACAGCTCCTGAAGGACCGTGTTGGGATCTGGAGAAGCAAGTGGATGACCTCAGGTTCGTCCGAGAAACGGAGTCGTTCCTTGATGAGTCCTACAGTAAGATGGTTATACTAACGTACTGAAGTGAGAAGGTGTGTGACGATGAGAAAGGGAGGAAAACACGGAATGCAAATGTCCCCGGGTGTTGTACCTATTGTGAATAGGTTCGCCCACTTAGAAGCTGTCGGGCCAGAAGACGATAACACACGGAGCGGCAGACTGGCTTGTGAAGCAAAAGGGCTGTTGAGCCAAAACCAAAGAGGCCAATGTCAGGCAACGCCATTGTAGTTGGAGACTCCATTGTGAGAGGTACAGACAGGGGTTTCTGCGGCAACAGACGGGAAGCGAGGATGTTGTGCTGCCTTCCTGGTGCCAGGATCCAGGATGTCACGGACAGAGTGCAGAAAATCCTCAAGGGTGGGCCTTTTTCAGAGGCCCACAGGAGCCGTTGGAAGAGGAGGAGGGGGAGGAGCGACACCCGACCGGTAAGCTTCAAAATCTTAGCGCGGGGCTTGTTTTTTCAGAGGCCCACAGGAGCCGTTGGAAGAGGAGGAGGGGGAGGAGCGACACCCGACCGGTAAGCTTCAAAATCTAGCGCGGGGCTTGTTTTTTCAGAGGCCCACAGGAGCGTTGGAGGAGGAGGGAGGAGGGGGAGGAGCGACACCCGACCGGTAAGCTTCATAATCTAGCGCGGGGCTTGTTTTTTCAGAGGCCCACAGGAGCCGTTGGAAGAGGAGGAGGGGGAGGAGCGACACCCGACCGGTAAGCTTCAAAATCTAGCGCGGGGCTTGTTTTTACCCAAATCCATAACATTCCATTTGGAGAAGTGGGTTTTTTGAGGAAGCCGCTGATTGGTTGGAAGTGGACCAGGGTAAGCAGCTGATTTACAGTCAATCCCAGCAGTTTGTAGTGATTTTTATATTGTGTTGCTATTGTATCCTGTGTAAGGGGGGCAGTATGAAGGCCAGGCAGTGTACTGTTCTGGATGTCAGATTGTGGGAGGTCAGGGAATCTGATAGCCCTCCAGACCGTACACATCTGCACCAGGTGTGTCGAGATGGGCTCCTAAAGGATCGTGTTAGGAACCTGGAGCAGCAGCTCGACGACCTCCGTCTGGTCAGGGAGAGTGAGGAGGTCATAGAGAGGAGCTACAGGGAGGTAGTCACTCCCAGACCACAGGAGGCAGACAAGTGGGTCACGGTTAGGAAGGGCAAGGGGCAGGGGCAGGGGCTAGAGAGTACCCCTGTGACCGTACAACTGGAAAATAGGTACTCGGGTTTGAGTACGATTGGAGGGGACAGCCTAGCTGGGGGCAACAACAGCGGCCGGGCCTCCGCCACAGAGACCGGCCCTGATTGCTCAGAAGGGTAGCAAAAAGAGGAGGGCAATTGTAATAGGGGACTCTATAGTTAGGGGGTCGGATAGGCGATCCAGTGACGCAGTCGGGAGACCCGGATGGTAGTTTGCCTCCCTGGTGCCAGGGTCTCGCATGTGTCAGAACGTGTCCAAAAGATTCTGATAAGGGAGGGAGAGGAGCCTGATGTTGTGGTACACATAGGTACCAATGACATAGGCAGAAAAAGTGACGAGGTCCTGAAGGGAGAATTTAGGGAGTTGGGGGGGAAAGTTAAAGAGAAGGACCAAAAGGGTAACGATTTCAGGATTACTGCCTGTGCCGCGTGACAGTGAGAGTAGGAATGAAATGAGGTGGAGGCTAAATGCGTGGCTGAGGGACTGGTGCAGTGGGCAGCGATTCAAGTTTCTTGATCACTGGGACCTCTTTTGGGGAAGGCATGATCTGTACGCAGAGGACGGGTTGCACTTGAACCCGAAGGGGACCAATATCCTGGCAGGGAGATTTTGCAAAGGCTTACTGGGGAGACTTTAAACTAGAAAGGCTGGGGAGAGGGACTCGGGTAGAGGGGGCTAGGGGACAGGGTGTGGGGCAAGAGGCAGAGAAGGGAAGCACTCGGACCCAAAATGTAGGCGAGGAAAGATGAAAAAGATAATAGACAGAGAATAAAGGATGGTGGGTTTATAAAACGTGCATATTTTAATGTTAGGAGCATTGTAAGAAAGGTGGATGAACTTAGAGCCTGGATTGACACCTGGAAATATGATGTTGTGGCAATCAGTGAAACATGGTTGCAGGAGGGCTGTGATTGGAAACTAAATATTCCAGGATTTCGCTGATTCCGGGGTGATAGAATTGGAGGGACCAGAGGTGGAGGTGTTGCATTGCTTGTCAGAGAGGATATTACAGCAGTGCTTTGGCAGGATAGATTAGAGGGTTCGTCTAGGGAGGCTATTTGGGTGGAACTGAGAAGTGGGAAACGGTGTAGCAACACTTTTAGGGGTGTACTATATACCGCCAAATGGGGAGCGAGAATTGGAAGAGCAAATATGTAAGGAGATAGCAGATATTAGTAGTAAGCACAAGGTAGTGATTGTGGGAGATTTCAATTTCCCAAAAATAGACTGGGAAACACATTCTGTAAATGGGGGGCTGGATGGTTTGGAGTTTGTAAAATGTGTGCAGGATAGTTTTTTGCAGCAGTACATAGAGGTACCGACCAGAGAAGGGGCAGTGCTGGACCTCCTGTTAGGAAATGAGGCAGGACAGGTGACGGAGTTATGCGTTGGTGAGCACTTCGGGACCAGTGATCACAATACCATTAGTTTCAATATAATTATGGAGCGAGTCAGAACAGGACCTAGAGTGGAGATTTTTGATTGGAGAAAGGCTAACTTTGAGGGAATGCGTGAGGATTTTAAAGGAGTGAATTGGGACACTTTGTTTCATGGGAAGGATGTAGAAGAGAAATGGAGGACATTTAAAGGGGAAATTGTAAGAGTACAGAATCTTTATGTCCCTGTTAGGTTGAAAGGAAATAGTAAAAATTGGAAATAGCCATGGTTTTCAAGGGAAATTAGACACGTTTCGAAAAAAGAGAGATATCTACAATAATTATAGGAGGCATGGAGTAAATGAGGTGCTAGAGGAGTATAAAGAATGTAAAAAGAATCTTAAGAAAGAAATTAGGAAGGCTAAAGAAGATATGAGGTTGCTTTGGCAAGAAAGGTGAAAGTAAATCCAAAGGGTTTCTACAGCTATATTAATAGCAAAAGGATAACGAGGGATAACATTGGACCATTAGAGAACCGGAATGGACAGCTATCTGCAGAGCCAAAAGAAATGGGGGGAGATATTGAACAATTTATTTTCTTCGGTATTCACCAAGGAGAAGGATATTGAACTCTGTGAGGTAAGGGAAAAAAGTAGAGTAGCTATGGAAACTATGAGATTCAAAGAGGAGGAAGTACTGACACTTTTGAAAAAATATAAAGGTGGATAAGTCTCCATGTCCTGACAGGATATTCCCTAGGACATTGAGGGAAGTTAGTGTAGAAATAGCAGTAGCTATGACAGAAATATTTCAAATGTCATTAGAAACGGGAATAGTGCCGGAGGATTGGCGTACTGCGCATGTTGTTTCCATTGTTTAAAAAGGGTTCAAAGAATAAACCTAGCAATTATAGACCTATTAGTTTGACATCAGTGGTGGGCAAATTAATGGAAAGGATACTTAGAGATAATATATATAAGCATCTGGATAAACAGGTCTGATCAGGAACAGTCAACATGGATTTGTGCCTGGAAGGTCATGTTTGACAAACCTTCTTGAATTTTTTGAAGCGGTAACTAGGGAAATTGGATGAGGGTAAAGCAGTGGATGTTGTCTATATGGATTTCAGTAAGGCCTTTGACAAGGTTCCCCATGGAAGGTTGGTTCAGAAGGTTCAATCTTTGGGTGTTAAGGGCGGAGTAGCAAGATGGATTCAACAGTGGCTGAATGGGAGATGTCAGAGAGTAATGGTGGATGGCTGTTTGTCAGGTTGGAAGCCGGTGACCAGTGGGGTGCCTCAGGGATCTGTGTTGGTCCACTGTTGTTTGTCATGTACATCAATGATCTGGATGATGGTGGGAAAAAATTGGATAAGTAAGTATGCAGATGATACTAAGATAGGTGGTATTGTGGATAATGAAGTAGATTCTCAAAGTCTACAGAGAGATTTGGGCCATTTGGAAAAGTGGGCTGAAAGATGGCAGATGGAGTTTAATGCTGATAAGTGTGAAGTGCTACATCTTGGCAGGACAAATCAAAATAGGACGTACATGGTAAATGGTAGGGAATTGAGGAATGCTGTGGAACAGAGGGATCTAGGAATAACTGTGCATAGTTCCCTGAAGGTGGAATCACATGTAGATAGGGTGGTAAAGAAAGCCTTTGGTGTGCTGGCCTTTATAAATCAGAGCATTGAATATAGGAGTAGGGAAGTAATGTTAAAATTGTACAAGGCATTGGTAAGACCAATTCTGGAGTATGGTGTACAATTTTGGTCGCCTAGTTATAGGAAGGATGTCAACAAAATAGAGAGAGTACAGAGGAGATTTACTAGAATGTTGCCAGAGTTCCAGCAACTATGTTACAGAGAAAGGTTGAACAAGTTAGGTCTCTTTTCTTTGGAGCGCAGAAGGTTAAGGGGGGACTTGATTGAGGTCTTTAAAATGATGAAAGGGATAGACAGAGTTGACGTGGATAAGCTTTTCCCATTGAGGGTAGGGAAGATTCAAACAAGAGGGCATGACATGAGAATTAAGGGACAGAGGTTTAGGGGTAACGTGAGGGGAACTTATTTACTCAGGGGGTGGTGGCTGTGTGGAATGAGCTTCCAGCAGAGGTGGTGGAGGCAGGATCGATTTTAACATTTAAAAGTAAAGTGGATAGGTATATGGACGTGAAGGGAATGGAGGGGTATGGTCTGAGTGCAGGTAGATGGGACTAGGGGAAAACAAATGGTCGGCACGGACTGGAAGGGCCGAGAGGTCCTGTTTCCGTGCTGTAATTGTTATATGGTTATATGGTTATATGGGTGAAGGTGAACAGCCGCAAGTGGTAGCATGTCGGCACAAACGATATTGGAAAGAAGGGGATGAATATTCTGCAGCATGACTTTAGAGAGCTCGGAAAAATGCTGAAAAGCAGGACCTCCAGGGTTGTTATCTCCGGTTTGCTTCCAGTTCCTCGTGCTGGTGAGAGCAGGAACAGGGAGATACGGGACCTGAATGTGTGGCTGAGGAACTGGTGCAGGGGGCAGGAGTTTAGATTCTTAGATCACTGGGATCTGTTTTGGAGTAAGGGGGAACTGTAGAAAAGGGACGGATTGCATCTTAACAGGTGGAGGACCAGCATTCTGGCAGGCAGGTTTGCCACTGCTACACGGGTGGTTTTAAACTGAATAAGGGGAGTGGGGTATGAGATGGGATAGTTGAAGACAGAGTTAAAATGAAAGAGAGTAAAAGAATGGTTAATGACTCCAGAATTAACGGGAAAGGAAGCTCACAAAGGGATAGGACAGTATGGCCATGTGTAATAAGGTCGATGTGAAAGGTGAGATGCGTAAAGAATTAAAAGTATTGTATATGAATGCGCGTGTATAAGTAGATGACCTTGACGCTCAGTTAGAGGTTGGTAGATATGATATTGTGGGGATTACTGAGACGTGGATGCAGGAGGATCGGGCCTGGGAACTTAATATTCAGGGTTATTCATCCTATAGAAAGGACAGGCAGGTGGGCAGAGGAGGGGGGGGGGGGGGTTAGCTTTGCTGCTGAAGGATGGAATTCAGTCCCTTGCGAGGGAGGACATAGGGTCTGACGAGGTAGAGTCACTGTGGATTGAGTTGAGGAATTGTAAAGGCAAGAAGACACTAATTGATGTTATCTACAGACCCCCAAATAGTAGCTCGAATGTAGGGTGTAAGTTGCAACAGGAGTTAAAACTGGCATGTAACAAAGGTGTGGTGCTGTGGTGATGGGGGATTTCAATATGCAGGTAGAGTGGGAAAATCAGGTTGATTCAGGACCACAAGCAAGGGTATTTGTAGAATGCTTCCAAGATGGATTCTTGGAGCAGCTTGTAATGGAGCCAACCAGAGAAAAGTCAATTCTGGATTTGGTGTTGTCCAATGAACCAGATATGATAAGAGAACTCGAGGTAAAGGAACCGCTTGGAGGTAGTGATCATAATATGATTAGTTTTAATCTTCAATTTGCGAAGGATAACGTTAAATCGGAAGTGGCAGTGATGCAGTTGAACAAAGGGGACTATGAAGGCATGAGATGGGAGCTGGCAAAAGTAGACTGGAACGGGATCCTAGCAGGAATGACAGTGGAACAGCAATGGCAGGAATTTCTGGGTATAATCCGGAAGAAGCAGGATCATTTCATTCCAAAAATGAAGAAAGATTCTAAGGGGAGCAGGAGGCAACTGAGAATAAGGGAATTTAGGGATAGAATAGAACGAAAAGAAAAGATGTATAACACAGCAAATAGTAGCCGGAAGCCAATGGATTTGGAAACTTCCATAGGACAGCAGAAGGGAACAAAACGGGACAGAGGTTTCGGGGTAACGTGAGGGGGAACTTCTTTACTCAGAGGGTGGTGGCTGTGTGGAATCAGCTTCCAGCAGAAGTGGTGGAGGCAGGATCGATTTTAACATTTAGGAGTAAAGTCGATAGGTATATGGACGTGAAAGGAATGGAGGGGTATGGTCTGAGTGCAGGTAGATGGGACTAGGGGAAAACAAATGGTCGGCACGGACTGGAAGGGCCGAGAGGGCCTGTTTCCGTGCTGTAATTGTTATATGGTTATATGGTTATATGGTTAAAACGGGCAATACAGGCTGAAAAGATGAAGTACGAAGCTGGCCAGGAATATAAAGAAGGACAGTAAAAGCATCTTTAGATATGTTAAGGGAAAAGAGTAGCAAAGTCAAATGTGGGACCCTTGAAGGCAGACACGGGTGAAATAATTATGGGCAACAAGGAAATGGCAGAAGAGTTGAATAGGTACTTCGGATATGTCTTTACTAAGGAAGACACAAACAATCTCCCAGATGTAATGGAGGACAGAGGATCTATGGGGGTAGAGGAACTGAAAGAAATTTTCATTAGGCGAGAAATAGTATTGGGTAGGCTAATGGGACTGAAGGATGATAAATCCCCTGGGCCTGATGGTCAGCATCCCACAGTCCTCATGCAGGTGGCTCTAGAAATAGTGGATGCATTGGTGATCATTTTCCAATGTTCAATAGATTCAGGATCAGTTCCTGTGGATTGGAGGATAGCTGATGTTATCCCACTTTTCAAGAAAGGAGCGAGAGAGAAAAAGGGGAATTACAGACCAGTTAGCCTGACTTCGGTGGTGGAAAAGTTGCTGGAGTCAATTATTAAAGAGGTAATAATGGGGCATCTGGATAGCAGTAAAAGGATTAGTCCAAGTTAACATGGATTTATGAAAGGGAAATCATGCTTGACTAATCTTCAGGAAATTTTTGAGGACGTGACAAGTAAAATGGATGAAGTGTTCCAGTGGATGTAGTGTATCTAGACTTTCAGAAAGCCTTTGATAAGATCCCGCACGGGAGGCTGGTGACTAAAATTAGAGCACATTGTAGGTTGTTGACATGGATAGAAAGTTGGTTGGCAGACCAGAAGCTAAGAGTAGGAGTGAACTGGTCCATTTCAGAATGGCAGGCAGTGGCGAGTGGTGTTCCGCAAGGCTGGGTGTTGGTGCCGCATCTGGTTAACATACAGTGGCTTGCAAAAGTTTTCATACCCCTTGAACTTTTCCACATTTTGTCACGTTACAACTACAAACGTAAATGTATTTTATTGGGATTTCATGTGATCGACCAACACAAAGTGGTGCATAATTGTGAAGTGGAAGGAAAATGATACATGGTTTCCTAATTTTATTACAAATAAAAAACTGAAAAGTGTGGCGTGCAAAAGTATTCTGCCCCCCTTGAGTCAATACTTTGTAGAACCACCTTTCGCTGCAATTACAGCTGCAAGTCTTTTGGGGTATGTCTCTACCAGCTTTACACATCTAGAGACTGAAATGTTTTCCCATTCTTCTTTGCAAAATAGCTCAAGCTCAGTCAGATTGGATGGAGAGCGTCTG
The DNA here is from genome assembly GCA_035221665.1 of Okamejei kenojei. Lineage (NCBI taxonomy): Eukaryota > Metazoa > Chordata > Chondrichthyes > Rajiformes > Rajidae > Okamejei > Okamejei kenojei. Next base: position 236,918 of record JAVHYY010000369.1, on the reverse strand, counting down.
TGAAAACCAATTTTCAAGTCTTGCCAGAGATTCTCAATTGGATTTAGGTCTGGACTTTGACTGGGCCATTCTAACACATGAATATGCTTTGACCAAACCATTCCATTGTAGCTCTGGCTGTATGTTTAGGGTCGTTGTCCTGCTGGAAGGTGAACATCCACTCCAGTCTCAAGTCTTTTGCAGACTCTAACAGGTTTTCTTTCAAGATTGCCCTGCATTTGGCTCCATCCATCTTCCCATCAACTCGGACCAGCTTCCCTGTCCCTGCTGAAGAAAAGCATCCCCACGGCATGATGCTGCCACCATCATATTTCACAGTGGGGATGGTGTGTTCAGCCTGATGTGCAGTGTTAGTTTTCCGCCACACATAGCGTTTTTCATGTAGGCCAAAAACTTCAATCTTGGTCTCATCAGACCAGAGCACCTTCCCCCACATGTTTGCTGTGTCCCCCACATGGCTTGTAGCAAACTGCAAACGGGACTTATTATAGCTTTGTTTCAAAAATGGCTTTCATCTTGCCACTGTTCCATAAAGGCCCGATTTGTGGAGTGCACGACTAATAGTTGTCCTGTGGACTGATTCTCCCACCTGAGCTGTGGATCTCTGCAGCTCCTCCAAAGTTACCATGGGCCTCTTGGCTGCTTCTCTGATCAATGCCCTCCTTGCCCGGCCTGTCAGTTTAGGTGCATGGCCATGCCTTGGTAGGTTTGCAGTTGTGCCATACAGTTTCCATTTTCGGATGATGGATTGAACAGTGCTCTGTGAGATGTTCAAAGCTTGGGATATTTGTTTATAACCTAACCCTGCTTTAAACTTCTCCACAACTTTATCCCTGACCTGTCTGGTGTGTTCCTTGGGCTTCATGATGCTGTTTGTTTACTAATGGTATCTAACAAACCTCTGAGGCCGTCACAGAACAGCTGTATTTATACTGAGATTAGATTATACACAAGTGGACTCTATTTACTAATTAGGTGACTTATGAAGGCAATTGGTTGCACTGGATTTTATTTAGGGGTATCAGAGAAAAGGGGGCTGAATACCTTTGCACGCCACACTTTTCAGTTTTTTAATTGTAAAAAAAATGTGAAAACCATGTATTCTTGCCGTTCCACTTCAAAATTATGCCCCACTTTGTGTTGGTCTATCACATAAAATCCCAATAAAATACATTTACGTTTGTGGTTGTAACGTGACAAAATGTGGAAAAGTTCAAGGGGTATGAAAACTTCTGCATGCCACTGTATATATTACTGATTTGGAAGAGGGAATCAGGAGCAACACTAACACGTTTGTGGATGACATAAAGCTGGCTGGCATTGTGAACTGTGAAGAGGATGTTAGGAGGTTGCAAGGTAACGTGGACAGGCTGAGTGAGTGGGCAAATGTGTGACAGATACAGTATCTATCTATATTACTAAAAGTCTGATCTTGACAGCTTTTGGCCCACTGTGGTGCGATTTCCGAGAGTACGCCGCCACTTACGGCCGTCACTTTTGGCCACCTCGGTCAGAGGTAGCCTCCGCCATGCTGGACCTGAGAATTTTTCCCATCGATGAAAGATGAGAGATATTAATGTTTTAAAAAATCTCCGTTCACTCTGCTGCTCTTGCTGGCGGCAGGGGTAGGAACTATAAAACCCGGAAGTGTCGTGCCTCACTCAGTCTCTGCCAGACATAGGAAGCGAGAGGGTCACGGTTCTCTGAGCTGCGAACCTTGCTCGCTTGCTCAGTGTTTTTTTCCCGCAATTGCTTGGCGTTTTTAAAAATTGCTTTTCAGCGAACTGATGTGTTTTTGTCAGCTTGCTCAGTGTTTCCCCCCCCCCCCCCATTTTCAAATGGCTTGCTTAAAACAGTTTTCGGATGGATAAAGCGCAGGAACATTTTAATGGATCAGAACTGTGTTCTTTTCAAAATTGGCGCTCTTTCTGTGATTTTCATTTGGTTGCAAGATGGCGCCGGTTAGCGGCATGCTGGCGTTGAGTGCGTCATTTCAGGTTTGAGAGGGTGAAGTCAAGATATCGCCGAGTGCCGGCGCTGTTGAATAATTCATGAGCTTACCGCTCTCTATGGTGAGTGTGTTTGTTGGATATTATTTAAAGCACGATTTTGCTTCAGCAGCAGCCTCTACATGAGGCTTTAAACGTTTGAATAATGTGGTTTACACTGTATGTTTACCACGTTCTGAAGTTACTTGGCATTTTAGTATTTGGAGTGAGTGTGTGAGTGAGTGTGTTTTTTTCTGAAAATGTATTGGTTGTAAAAAATTTGCAAATTAGTTTCTCTTGGCTGTTAAAAAAATGTCTTCAGTAAATGTATTGGTTGTAAAGTGGTTTCAAATTCGTTTCTCTTGGCTTTAATATATTTTTCTGAAAACGTATTGGTTGTAAAGTATTTGCAAGTTTGTTTGCCTTGGCTTTTAAAATGGTTGCAACATTTTTCGGATGGATAAAGCATGAATAAACATTTTATTAGATCAGAACTGTGCTTAATATTAAAATTGGCGCTCATTCTGTGATTTTCGCTTTGTTGCAAGTTGACGCGGCCGACGTCATTTCCGGTTAACGACATGCTGGCGTTGAGTGCGTCATTTCCGGTTCGTGGCAAGCAGCGAGAGGGTGAAGATGATGAAATTGAAATCCCACAAGACATGTTTCTATCAGCAGAAACACTGGAGGATTGTATTGATTTCATCTATCCCACATTTGACAATCCTGCAGAAATATTCTAAAACAATTGTAGCTTGGTTCCTCACAACGATACCATGAGCAGCATCAATGCGACATGCATCAAACGCTTCCTGGAATCGTTAAGGAGTACTTTTCTTTCAATGCTGTCACTCAGGTTTTCTTTCTTAAAATTTGACCGCTGAATTTCTCTATATTAAAATTGTCTCTTTTTATCAACATGAAATAGTCATCAAGAGGCAGTGAGCAGCAGAACACGACACGAGAAACAACAAGAAATAACTTAATAATCTCATCTTTAACATTTAAATTGTTCTTATATTTTAAGAGTCATTCACCTTTTAAATTTTAATAAATCATTTTTCCATTTTTGATGCCTGTGTGTTCTTCATCGCAGTGGGAATCTAATGGGCAGGAATGGCTGCTCTGTGGGGGAGCCACTAAGAGTGCATGGGGGGAGGTTGTGGGGAGATGCACTGAATGCGTGGGGGGGGGGGGGTGGCAAGGAGCAGAGTGGGGCGGATGAAGGGAGGAGGGGTGACTGAGTGAAATGCCAGCGTACAAGGCGTGAGTGACTGAACTGCCTACATACCAGCTGTGACTGACTACACTTCCAGCCCATCAGCCGTAAGTAAGTGAACTGCCAGCCCACCAGCCGTAAATGACTGAACTGCCAGCCCAATAGTCCATCAGTCCACCCTCTCCCCCTTCTCTCTCACACAGTCTGTCACCTGTTTTGATAGAATTTCTGGCAGTTTCTCAGCTGCCAGCCTGGCAGGTCCAAGTGGCTGTACTGCCAGGCCTCGGTGACTGAGCTGCCAACCCAAGAATCCATTCGACACACAATGTCTATACTAGCCCTCTGGAAACCAGTACCTTTGGCCCACAACACCCATACTAGCGCAACAATAAGCCACCCCCCCCCCCCCCACTGGCGAGCAATATAGGAATTGGTGGAGAGGTGGAATATTACGTTGGGTGACCAGCCCTCTCGTGTGATGCTGGGATCCAACGGGTCCCACTTAGTCTAGTAATATAGATAAATGTGAGGTTACCCACTTTGGCGGCAAAAACAAGCATGCAGATTATTATCTCAATGGGGTTAGGTTAGGTAAGGGGGAGGTACAGCGAGACCTGGGCTTTCTTGTACACGGGTCACTGAAAGTTGGCTTACAGGTACAGCAGGCAGTGTAGAAAGCTAATGGAATGTTGGCCTTCATAACAAGAGAATTTCAGTATAGTTGTAAAGAGGTTCTTCTGCGGTTGTATAGGGCTCTGGTGAGACCACATCTGGAGTATTGTGTACAGTTTTGGTCTCCTAATTCGAGGAAAGACATCCTTGTGATTCAGGCAGTGCAGCATAGGTTCACGAGATTGATCCCTGGGATGGTGGGACTGTCATATGCGGAAAGATTGAAAAGACTAGGCTTGCTTTCACTGGAGTCTAGAAGGATAAGGGGGGATCTTATAAAACATGTACAATTATAAAAGACTGGATGCTAGATGCAGGAAAAATGTTTCCAATGTTGGGCAAGTCCAGAACCAAGGGCCACAGTATTAGAATAAAGTTGAAGCCATTTGAGACTAAGGTGAGAAAAAACTTTTCACCCACAGAGTTGCGAAATTATGGAACTCCCTGCCACAGAGGACCGTCACTGGATGGATTTAAAAGAAAGTTAGATAGAGCTCTGGGGGCTGGTGGAGTCAAGGGATATGGGGAGAAGGCAGGCACGGGTTCTTGATAGAAACATAGAAATTAGGTGCAGGAGTAGGCCATTCAGCCCTTCGAGCCTGCACCGCCATTCAATATGATCATGGCTGATCATTCAACTCAGTATCCCGTACCTGCCTTCTCTCCATACCCTCTGATCCCCTTAGCCACAAGGGCCACATCCAACTCACTCTTAAATATAGCCAATGAACTGGCCTCAACTACCCTCTGTGGCAGAGAGTTCCAGAGACTCACCACTCTCTGTGTGAAGAAAGTCTTTCTCATCTCGGTCTTAAAGGATTTCCCCCTTATCCTTAAGCTGTGACCCCTTGTCCTGGACTTCCCCAACATCGGGAACAATCTTCCTGCATCTAGCCTGTCCAACCCCTTAAGAATTTTGTAAGTTTCTATAAGATCCCCTCTTGATCTCCTAAATTCCAGAGAGTATAAACCGAGTCTATCCAGTCTTTCTTCATGAGACAGTCCTGACATCCCAGGAATCAGTCTGGTGAACCTTCTCTGCACTCCCTCTATGGCAATAATGTCCTTCCTCAGATTTGGAGACCAAAACTGCACGCAATACTCCAGGTGTTGTCTCACCAATACCCTGTACAACTGAAGTAGAAACCTCCCTGCTCCTGTACTCAAATCCTTTTGCTATGAAAGCTAACATACCATTCGCTTTCTTCACTGCCTGCTGCACCTGCATGCCTACTTTCAATGACTGGTGTACCATGACACCCAGGTCTCGCTGCATCTCCCCTTTTCCTAATCGGCCACCATTTAAATAATAGTCTGCTTTCCTGTTTTTGCCACCAAAGTGGATAACCTCACATTTATCCACATTATACTGCATCTGCCAAACATTTGCCCACTCACTCAGCCTATCCAAGTCACCTTGCAGTCTCCTAGCATCCTCCTCACAGCGAACACTGCCCCCCAGCTTAGTGTCATCCGCAAACTTGGAGATATTGCCTTCAATTCCTCATCCAGATCATTAATATATATTGTAAATAGCTGGGGTCCCAGCACTGAGCCCTGCGGTACCCCACTAGTTACTGCCTGCCATTGTGAAAAGGACCCGTTTACTCCTACTCTTTGCTTCCTGTTTGCCAGCCAGTTCTCTATCCACATCAATACTGAACCCCTAATACCGTATGCTTTAAGTTTGTATAGGGGCGATCAGCCATTATCACAACGAATGGCGGTGCTGGCTCAAGGGCTGAATGGCCTCCGCCTGCACCTATTTTCTATGTTCCTATGTTTCTATGTTTGCGTTGAAAATGAAAAAGCTAGTTTTCTTCATGCAAAGGGTGGTTTGCTTTGAAATTGCAAAAGGTGGTTTGCGTTGAAAATGCAAAAGGTGGTTTGCTTTGCAAAAGGAAAAGGTTTGCTTTGAAAATGGAAAACGTGTGCTTTGAAAACTCAAAAGGTTTGCTTTGAAAATGCGGAGGTTTGGGTTGAAAATGCAAAAGGTGGTTTGCTTTGAAAATGCAAAAAGGTGGCTTCAGGAGCGGATCTCAAAGTTCATCCAATCACCAAAAAGGTGGTTTGGTATGCAAATGCAAGAGGTTTGGGTTGAAAATGTAAAATGTTTGGTTTGAAAATGCAAAAGGTTTGCTTTGAAAATGCAAAATGTTTGCCTTGAAAATGCAAAAAGACTGTTGGTTTGAAAATGCAAAAGGAGGTTTGGTTTGAAAAAGCAAAAGGAGGTTTGGTTTGAAAATGCAAACGGTGGTTTGATTTGAAAATGCAAAAAGTGTTTGCGTTTAAAATGCAATAGTGGTTTGCTTAGAAAATGCAAAAAGGTGGTTTGTTTTGAAAATGCGAATGGTGTTTTGCTTTGAAAATACAACCGGAGGTTTGGTTTGAAAATGCAACTGGTGGTTTGGTTTGAAAATGCAATTGGAGGTTTGGTTTGGAAATGCAAACGGTGGTTTGATTTGAAAATGCAAAAGGAGGTTTGGTTTGAAAATGCAAAAGAATGGTTTGGTTTGAAAATGGAAACGGAGGTTTGGCTTGAAAATTTAAACGGAGGTTTTGTTTGAAAATGCAAAATGTTTGCTCTGAAAATGCAAAAGGTTTTCTTTGAAAATACAAAAGGTTCGGTTTGAAAATGCAAAGTTGGTTTGCTTTGAAAATGCAAAAGGTGGTTTAGTTTGAAAATGCAAATGGTGGTTTGGTTTGGAAATGCAAAAGAAGGTTTGCTTTGAAAATTTAAAAAGGTTTGCTTTGGAAATGCAAAAGAAGGTTTGCTTTGAAAATTTAAAAAGGTTTGCTTTGGAAATGTAAAAGTTAGTTTGCTTTGAAAATGCAAAAGGAGGTTTGGTTTGAAAATGCAAAAGGTGGTTTGGTTTAAAATTGCAAATGTTGGTTTGGTTTGAAAAAGCAAATGGTGGTTTGGTTTGAAAATGCAAAAGGTTTGGTTTAGAAATGCAAACGGTTTGGTTTGAAGGTGCAAAAGGTTTGATTTGAAAATGCAAAAGGTTTGGTTTGAAAATGAAAAGGTTTTCTTTGAAAATGCAAATGGTGGTGTGCTTTGAAAATGCAAATTGTTGTTTGGTATGGAAATGCAAATGGTGGTTTTGTTCGAAAATGCAAAGGTGGTTTGGTTTGAAAATGCAAATGATGGTTTGGAAATGTAAATTATTTGGTTTGAAAATTGAAATGTTGGTTTGGTTTGAAAATGCAAAAGGTCTGGATTGAAATTGAAAATTATGGTTTGGTTTGAAAACACAAATGGTGGTTTGGTCTGAAAATGCAAATGGCGGGTTGCTTCAAAAATGGAAATTGCAGTTTGCTTTGAAAATGGAAAAAGTGGTTTGCTTTGAAAATGCAAAAGGTGGTTTTGTTTGAAAATGCAAATGATGGTTTCCATTGAAAATGGAAATGATGGTTAGCTTTGAGAATGCAAAAGATTTGCTTTGAAAATGTAAATGGTTTGCTTTGAAAATGCAAATGGTTTGCCTTGAAAATGCAAAAGGTTTGCTTTGAAAATGCAAATGGTGGTTTGTTTTGAAAATGCAAATAGTGGTTTGCTTTGAAAATGCAACAGGTGGTTTGCTTTTAAAATGCAAAAGGTGGTTTGCTTTGAAAATACAACAGGTTATTTGCTTTGAAAATGTAAAAGGCAGTTTCCTTTGAAAATACAAACGGTGGTTTGCTTTGAGAATGCAAATACTGTTTTGCTTTGAAAATGAAAAAGGTGGATTGCTTTGAAAATGCAAAAGGTTGTTTGCTATGAAAATGCAAAAGTTGGTTTGCTATAAAAATGCAAAAGGTGGTTTGCTTTGAAAATGCAAACGGTGGTTTGCTTTGAAAATGCAAAAGGTGGCTTGCTTTGAAAATACAAAAGGTGGTTTGCTTTGAAAATGCAAAAGATTTGCTACGAAAATGCAAACCTCATACCCCTCGGTACCTCGTTATCGTCCACACGGAGCGTCGACTACGCACGCAGGACCCTCCATCATGACCCATGCCTGGGCTGTCGCCGACCCACATGCAGGAACCGCCCTCGACATTTCTGTTCCTCCCTCTGGGGGGTGGGTCCTGTGTTCTGGGGGGTGGGTCCTGTGGCGTCGGCCTATGCACAGACCACTGATGGTCGAACCCTCATCCGTAGGTACGAGGGCTGGCACGTGACGTCATGTGCTACTTAAGGTTATCTCACCTCAAGACCTTAGCAGTCAACAGGTAGTTTAGTTCGAGAGAACAACGTCGCACACCTCATCGCATTTCACGTGCTGAATTTTAGTCGCTTTTCACGTGCTGTATTTTCGTCGCTTTTCGTGTGGTGAAATTTCGTTGCCTTTCATGGCCTGAAATTCTGTTGCATTTCGTGTACTGAATTTTTGTCATTTTCGTGTGCGGAATTTTCATCAGTGATCGCGTGCTGAATTTTCGTCACTTTATGTGTCCTGAAGATTCGTCACTTTTCGCATGCTGAATTTTCATCGCTTTTCACAGGCTGAAATTTCGTCGCTTTTCATGTGCTGAAATTTTGTTGCTTTTCACATCCTGAAATTGCATGGCTTTATGCGTCCTGAATTTTCGTTGCTTTTCGCGTCCTGAATATACGTCGCTTTTTGTGTGCTGAATTTTTGTCGCTTTTCCTGTGCTGAATTTTTGTCACTTTTCGCGTGCTGAATTTTCATTGCTTTTTGCATGCTGAAATTTCATTACTTTACGCGTGCTGAAGTTTCCTTGCTTTTGGCATGCTGAAATTTTGTTACTTTTCGCATGCTGAATTTTCATTGCTTTTCACGTCCTGAAGATCTGTCTCTTTTTGTGTGCTGAATTTTCGTAGCTAAAATTGCGTTGCATTTGGTGTCCTGAAATTTTGTCGCTTCATGTGTTCTGAACTTTTGTCGCTTTTCACATCCTGAATTTACGTCGCTTTTGCCATTTTGAATTTTTGTCGCCTCTTGCATGGTGAATTTTAGGCACTTTTCATGTGCTGAATTTTCATCGCATTTCGCATTTCGATTTTCGCATCCTGAAGGTTTGTCGCTGATCGCGTGCTGAATTTTCATTGCTTTTCACCTCCTGAAGGTTCCTCGCTTTTCATGTGCAGAGTTTTTGTCGCGTTTCACATGCTAAATTTTCATCGCTTTTCCGGTGCTGAAATTTAGTCGCTTTTCGCGTCCTGAAATTTCATAGTTCTATGCGTCCTGTGATTTCATCGCTTTTCACGTCCTGAATTTACGTCGCTTTTGCCTTTTTGAATTTTCTCCTTTCACATCCTGAATTTTCATCACTCTTCGTGTGTTGAATATTTGTTGTTTTTTGAGTCCTGTATTTTCTTCGCTTTTCTCATGCGGAATTTTCATTGCCTTTTGCGTGTTGAATTCTTGGCGCTTTTCGTGTGCTGAAATTTTGCCAGTTTTCGCATCCTGAATTTTCATTGCCTTTCACGTCCTGGTTTTTCATCACTTTTCGTGTGCTGAATTTTCGTCACTTTTCATGTCCTGAAATTTCATCGCTTTTTCATGTCCTGAAATTCTCTTGCTCATGCTCATGCTCTTCGAATCCTGAAATCCTGAAATTTTCCTGAAACAAGCTGAATTTTCTTCACTTTTCGTGTGCTGAATAGTTCATCACCTTTCTTGTGCTGAAATGTTGTCGCTTTTAATCTCCTTAAATTTCTTTGCTTTTTCCGTCCTAAATTTTTGTCGTATTTCACGTCCTGAAATTTCTTCGCTTTTCCCGTCCTGAATTTTTTTCACTTTTCATGTGCTGAATTTTCGCTTTCCGTGTCCTGAAGGTTCGTCTCTTTTTCGTGTGCAGTTTTTTCGACACTTTTCATGTGGAGTATTTTCGGCGCTTTTCGTTTGCTGAAATTTTGTCTTTTTTCGCGTCCTGAAATTTTTGTTGCCTTCCGTGTCCTGAATTTTCATTGCCTTTCACATCCTGAATTTTCGTCACTTTTCGTGTGCTGAATTTTCGTCAGTTTTCACGTCCTGAAATTTCATCGCTTTTTCATGTCCTGAAATTTCGTTGCTTTTCGCGTCCTGAAATTTTGTAGCTTTTCACGTGCTGAATTTTCGTCACATTTCATGTGCTGAATTTTAGTCACCTTTTGTGCGCTGAAACGTTGCCGCTTTTCACATCCTTAAGTTTCATCGCTTTTTCCATCCTAAATTTTTGTCACATTTCATGTCCTGAAATTTCATCACTTTTCGCGTCCTTAATTTTTTTCACTTTTCGCGTGCAGAATTTTTATCGCTTTTCGGTGTTGAAGGTTCGTCCATTTTCGAGTGCTGAATTTTCGATGCTTTTCACCTGCAGAATTTTTGTCGCTATTCATGCGCTGAAATTTCGTCGCTTTTCGCGTCCTGAAATTTTGCCGCATTTTGCGTCCTGTAATGTTGTCATTTTTTGTGTACTGAATTTTTGTTATTTTTGTGTGCTGAATTTTCATAGCTTTTCATGTGCTGAAATTGCGTTGCTTTTCGTGTCCTGAAATTTGTCGCTTCATGTGTTCTGAACTTTTCATGCTGAAATTTAATTGGCTTTCGTGCTCTGACGTTTTGTCGGTTTTCGCATCCTGAATTTTCGCCACTTTTCACATGCTGAATTTTCGCCGCTTTTCATGTGCTGAAATTTTGTCGCTTTTTGTTTCCTGAAATGTTCTCGCTTTTCTCATCTTGAATTTTCGTCTCTTTTCACATCCTTAATTTATGTCGCTTTTGTCGTTTTGAATTTTTGTCGCCTCTTGCTTCCTGAATTTTATTCACTTTCTATGTGCTGAATTTTCATCGCATTTCTCGTGCTGAATTTTTGTCGCTTTTCACGTCCTGACGGGTTGTCACTGATCGAATGCTGAATTTTAATCCCTTTTCAGGTCCTGAAGGTTCCTCGCTTTTCGCGTGCTGAATTTATGTCGCTTTTCCATATAACCATAAAACCACATAACAATTACAGCATGGAAACAGGCCATCTCGGCCCTTCTAGTCCGTGCTGATCACTTATTCTCGCCGTCCCATCTACCTGCACTCAGATCATAACCTTCCATGCTTCCCCATCCATATAGCTATCCAATTTATTTTTAAATGATAAAATCGAACCTGCTTCCACCACTTCCACTGGCAGCTCATTCCACACAGCTACCACTCTCTGAGTAAAGAGGTTCCCCCTCATGTTACCCCTAAACTTATGTCCCTTAATTCTCAAATCATGTCCTCTTCTTTGAACCTTCCCTACTCTCAATGGAAAAACCTTATCCATGTCAACTCTGTCTATCCCTCTCATCACTTTAAATACCTCCATCAAGTCCCCCCTTAACCTTTTGCGCTCCAAAGAATAAAGACCTAACCTGTTCAACCTTTCTCTGTAACTTTGTTGCTGAAACACAGGCAACATTCTAGTAAATCTCCTCTGCACTCTCTCTCCATTTTTTTGACACCATACTCCAGAATTGGCCTCACCAATGCCTTGTACAATTTTAACATTACATCCCAACTTCTATACTCAATGCTCTGATTTATAAAGGCCAGCACACCAAAAGCTTTCATTACCACCCTATCTACATGAGATTCCATCTTCAGGGAATTATGTGTTATTCCTAGATCCCTCTGTTCAACTGCATTCCTCAATTCTCTACCATTTACCATGTACGTCCTATTTTGATTTGTCCTGCCAAGATGTAGCACCTCACACTTATCAGCATTAAACTCCATCTGCCATCTTTCAGCCCACTCTTTCAAATGGCCTAAATCTCTCTGTAAACTTTGAAAATCAACTTCATTATCCACATCACCACCTATCTTAGTATCTTCTGCATACTTACTATTCCAATTTACCACACGATCATCCAGATCATTGATGTATATGACAAACAACAGCGGACCCAACACAGATCCCTGAGGCACCCCACTGGTCACCGCCTTCCAACCTGACAAACAGCCATCCACCATTACTCTCTGGCATCTCCCATTCAGCCACTGTTGAATCCATCTTGCTACTCCGCCATTAATACCCAACAACTGAACTCCTTGTGGAACATTGTCAAAGGCCTTACTGAAGTCCACGTAGACACCATCCACCGCTCTACCCTCATCAATTTCCCTAGTAACCGCTTCAAAAAATTCAAGAAGAATAGTCAAACATGACCTTCCAGGCACAAATCCATGTTGACTGTTCCTAATCAGTCCCTGTATGTCAAGATGCTTATATATATTATCTCTAAGTATCCTTTCCATTAATTTGCCCACCACTGACGTCGATCTAACAGGTCTATAATTGCTAGATTTACTCTTAAAACCCTTTTAAAACAATGGAACAACATGCGCAGTATGCCAATCCTCCGGCACCATTCCCATTTCTAATAACATTTGACATATTTCTGTCATAGCCCCTGCTATTTCTACACTAACTTTCCTCAATGTCCTAGGGAATATCCTGTCGGGACCTGGAGACTTATCCACTTTTATATTTATCAAAATAGTCAGTGCTTCCGCTTCTTTGAATCTCATAGTTTCCATAGCTACTCTACTTGTTTCCCTTACCTCACACAATTCAAGATCCTTCTCCTTGGTGAATACTGAAGAAAATAAATTGTTCAATATCTCCCCCATCTCTTTTGGCTGATAGCTGTCCACTCTGACTCTCTAATGGACCAATTTTATCCCTCGTTATCCTTTTGCTATTAATATAGTTGTAGAAACCCTTTGGGTTGCTTTCACCTTACTTGCCAAAGCAACCTCTTATCTTTTTGCTTTTCTAATTTATTTCTTAAGATTCTTTATACATTCTTTATACTCCTCAAGCAACTCATTTACTCCATGCTGCCAATAATTATTGTAGATCTCTCACTTTTTCCGAACCAAGTGTCCAATTTCCCTTGAACACCATGGCTGTTTCCAATTATTACTATTTCCTTTCAACCGAACAGGGACAAAGATGTTGTACTATTAAAATTTCACCTTTAAATTTTTTCCATTTCTCTACTAATCCTTCTCTTAAAACAAAATGTCCCAATTCACTCTTTTTAAATGCTGAATTCACATGCTGATTTTTCATTGCTTTTCCTGTGATGACATTTCATTGCTTTTCTCGTTCTGAATATACGTCACTTTGGCTTTTTGAATTTTCGTCGCCTTTCGCGTCCTGAATTATCATCACTTTACATGTGTTGAATTTTCGTCGCGTTTCCCATGCTGAATGTTCGTCACTTTACGTGTGCTGAATTTTCACCGCCTTTCGTGTGCTGAAATGTTGTCATTTTTCACGTCCTGAAATTTCTTCGCATTTTCCGTCCTGAAATTTTGTCACTTTTCGTGTGCTGAATTTTTGTCGCTTTTCATGTGCTAAATGTTCATTGCTTGTCATGCGGAAATTTCGTCACTTTATGCGTGCTGAATTTTGATCTATTTTCTGATCCTGAAGGTTCGTTTTTTTTCGCATGCTGAATTTTCGCCACTTTTCTCGTGCTGAATTTTCGTTGCCTTTTGTGCGCTGAATTTTCGGCGCGTGTCGTGTGCTGAAATTTCTCACTTTTCAATTTTTTTTATCGCTTTTCTCATCCTGAATTTTCGTTGCTCTTCGCGTCCTGAATTTACGTCACTTTTGGCGTTTTGAATTTTTGTCGTCTTTCGTGCCCTGAATTTTCATTTTAATGTGTTGAATTTTCGTCGTTTTCGCAGCTCAGTTTTCGTCACTTTTCCCGTCCTGAAGGTTCCTCGCTTTTCGCTTGCTGATTTTTTTGTCGCCTTTTGTGTGGCGAAATGTTGTCGCTTTTGTGTCCTGATATTTTTGTCGACTCATGCATCCGGAACTATTGTCGCTTTTCACATCCTGAATTTTATGGCACTTTTGACGTTTTAAATTTGCGTCGCCTTTCACATCCTGAATCTTTGTTACTTTTTGTGTGCTGAATTTTCTATGCTTTTTGTGTGCCAAAATCTTGTCGCTTTTTGTGTCCTGATATTTTGTTACTTCATGTGTCCTGAAGTTTTGTCGCTTTTTGTGTCCTGAATTTCCGTTGCTGAATGGCTGAATTTTCATTGCTTTTCACATGCTGAATTTTCGTCACTTTTCATGTGCTGAGGTTTCGTCGCCTTTTGCGTCCTGAATTTTTGTCATCTTTCATGTCCTGAATTTTCATTTTAATGTGCTGAATTTCTGTCATTTTTGTGTGCTGGATTTTCGTCGCTTTTTGTGTGCTGAAATTTAATCGCTTTTCGCATGCTGAAGGTTTGTCGTTTTGCTTACTAAATTGTTGTCACTTTTTGTATGCTGAAATTTAATTGCTTTTTGCGTCCTGAATTTTCGTCGCTTTTCACGTGCTTAATTTTCGTCGCTTTTCGCATTCCGAAGGTTCGTTGCTTTTCGCGTGCTAAATTTTCATCACCCTTTTGTGTCCTGAATTTTATGTTACTTTTTTGTGTGCAGAATTTTCATCGCTTTTTTGTGTGCCGAGATTTTTGTCGCATTTTTGTGTCCTGAAATGTTGTAGCTTCGTGCGTCCTGAATTTTCTTTTGTTACTTTTCGCATAATGAATTTACGGCGCTTTTTTATTTCGTCGTCTTTTTAAATTTGTGTCGCCTTTCACATTCCAATATGATCATGGCTTTTTGTACGTCACTTTCATTGTGCGCAGAATTTTCGTTGCTTTTTGTGTGCTGAATTTTCTTTGATTTTCGTGTTGCGAAATTTTTGTCGCGTCCTGATATTTTGTAAATGCGTCCTGAACTTTTTGTCGCTTATCGCTGAATTTACGGCGCTTTTTGATATTTTAAATTTGTGTCGCCTTTCACATCCTGAAATTTTGTTACTTTCTGTGCGCAGAATTTTCGTTGCTTTTTGTGTGCTGAATTTTCTTTGATTTTCGTGTTGCGAAATTTTGTCGCTTTCCGTGTCCTGATATTTTGTCGTCTCATGCGTCCTGAACTTTTGTCGCTTATCGCATCCTGAATTTACGGCGCTTTTGATATTTTAAATTTGCGCCGCCTTTCGCATCCTGAAATTTCGTTACTTTTTGTGCGCAGAATTTTTGTCGCTTTTTGTGTCCTGATATTTTGTTACTTCATGCATCCTGAAGTTTTGTCACTTTTCGCGTGCTGCATTTTCGTCGCTTTTTTCATGCTCAATTTTCATCGCCTTTTGAGTGTTGAATTTTTGGAGCTTTTTGTGTGCTGAATTTTGATCAGTTTTCACGTACTGAATTTTCGTCCATTTTCATGTCGTGAAATTTTGTTGCTTTTTGCGTCATGAATTTTCGTCCTTTTCTTGTCCTAAATTTACATCGCTTTTGGCGTTTTGAAATTTCGTCGTCTTTCATAGAAATGTAGATATCTAGAAAATAGGTTCAGGAGTAAGCCATTCGGCCCTTCGAGCCTGCACCACCATTCTATATGATTATGGCTTTCGCGTCCTGAATTTACGTCACTTTTCATGTGCTGGATTTTCGTCGCTTTTCGCGGGCTGAAATTCCATCGCTTTTCGCGTCCTGATGCTTTGTCGTTTTGCTTACTAAATTGTTGTCACTTTTTGTGTGCTAAAATTTAGTTGCTTTTCGCAACCTGAAATCTTGTCGCTTTTCGCGTCCTGAAATTTCGTCGCATTTTGCATCGTGAAATTTCGTCACTTTTTGTGTGCAGAATTTTCGTCGCTTTTCACATCCTGAAATTTAATTGCTTTTTCTCATCATGATTTTTTCGTCGCTTATCGCGTGCTGAATTTTCATCGCTTTTCGCATTCCGAAGGTTCGTTGTTTTTTCGCATGCTGAATTTTCGTCGCATTTTCGGTCCTGAATTTATGTTACTTTTTTGTGTGCAGAATTTTCATCGCTTTTCGTGTGCTGAATTTTCGTTGCTTTTTGTGTGCCGAGATGTTTTTGTCGCTTTTCGTGTCCTGAAATGTTGTCGCTTCGTGTGTTCTGAACTTTAGTTGCTTTCGTATCCTAAATTTACAGCGCTTTTGATATTTTAAATTTGCATTGCCTTTCGCATCCTGAAATGTTGTCACTTTTGTGCGCATAATTTTTGTCACTTTTTGTGTGCTGAATTTTCTTTGCTTTTCGTGTTGCGAAATTTTGTCGCTTTTAGTATCCTGATATTTTGTTAGTTCATGCGTCCTGAAGTTTTGTCACTTTTCGTGGGCTGCATTTTCATAGCTTTCTGCATGCTGAATTTTCATCGCCTTTTGAGTGTTGAATTTCTGGCACTTTTTGTGTGCTGAATTTTCATCAGTTTTCACTGAATTTTCGTCCATTTTCATGTCGTGAAATGTTGTTGCTTTTCGCGTCATGAATTTTCGTCCTTTTCTTGCCCTGAATTTACATCGCATTTGGCGTTTTGAAATTTCATCATCTTTCATGTCCTGAATTTTTGTCGCTTTTCGTGTCCTGAATTTTCGTTGCTTTTCACATGCCAAATTTTCATCGCTTTTCACATGCTGAATGTTCGTCGCTTTTCATGTGCTGAATTGTTGTCGCCTTTTTCATTTTAATGTGCTGAATTTTTGTCATTTTCGCGTGCTGAATTTTCGTCACTTTTCGTGTGCCGAAATTTTGTCGCTTTTCGCGTCCTGATATTTTGTCGTCTCATGCGTCCTGAACTTTTGTCGCTTTTCGCATCCTGAATTTACGGCACTTTTGAAATTTTAAATTTGCATCGCCTTTCGCATCGTGAATATTTGTTACTTTTTGTGCGCAGAATTTTTGTCGCTTTTTGTGTGCTGAATTTTCTTTGCTTTTTGTGTTGCGAAATTTGGTTGCTTTTTGTGTCCTGATATTTTGTTACTTCATGCGTCCTGATGTTTTGACGTTTTTCGCGCGCTGCATTTTCATCGCTTTTTGAGTGTTCAATATTCGGCGCTTTCGTGTGCTGAATTTTCATCAGTTTTCACGTACTGAATTTTCATCCATTTTTATGTGCCGAAATTTCGTTGCTTTTCTTTTTTGTAAAATATTTTTATTAGAAGTAAATACATATTAAGAAGAAATAATATAAAATCGAGAAAAAAAGAAACATATTATTCATCACATACATTCTTAATATATTTTTTTAATTTACAGTCATTCTTATTTATACTTCTATATTTTTTATTATTTTATAACAGTAGGAAGTAAAGAGAAATAATAAAAAGAAATAAGATAGAAATAAAAAATCGATAAAATGTGTGGAGTATTAAGCAAGATATTCTTCATTGGAGATATATTCGTGGTCTATTGTATATAATTCTTCATCTATTCCTTCATTCAGGCTTCAGTCAGGGCCTCGAACCGGACCACCTTAACCCTTTAAGTATTCAATAAATGGAGACCATATTCCTCTGAATTGATCTAGCCTGTCCAATAGGACAAGTCTTAATCTTTCCAGGTGAAGTGTCTCCGACATTTCTGTAATCCACATTTTGATTGTGCGGGATGTGGGACCTTTCCAAAATCTTAGTATTAGTTTTTTACCAATTATTAAACTATAACCAATAAAAATTATTTGCTGTGTTGTTAGTAGCTGATCCGTTTCTAATATTCCTAATATGATTAATTTTGAGTTCTGGAGTTAAATTTGCATTTACATTCGAGATTATCTTAAAAATTTCTATCCAAAAATTAGAAATGTTTGTACATTTTGTGAATGAATGCATTAGATTAGCTTCTAACTGCTGACATTTATCACATATAGCAGCAACATTTGAAAAAATTCTGTTTAATTTGGATTTTGAGAAGTGTAATCTATGTAAAACTTTAAATTGTATCAAGGAGTGTCTGGCATTTAATGAGCAGTGGCGTTTATGTTGTAAACTTTCATTCCATACTTCTACACTAATTGTTTGACCTAATTCGTTTTCCCATGCCTGTCTATATTTTTTCCCTGTATATGATATTAATTGTTTCTGTATCCGTATGTTTATTTAGACATTCATCTAAAATTTCTGTCTTTCTATTCCTAAAAAACTGGTGTGTTTGATTTAACATAATCTCTAAATTTGTAAATATCTAAAATACTCTTTTGAATGTAAATCCGTAATTTTGTTGTAATTCCTGAAATGAAATAAATAACCTTTCCCTGTAGAGATCATCCATCTTATTTATTCCAAAATTCTTCCATTTTAAAAATCCTTTATCCATCAATGAAGGTTTAAAAGTAATGTTGATTACAATTGTAAGAGCCAGTGGTATACTCTCTAATTTTTAATGTTTTCTTTAATTGTTTCCAAATACCTATACCACTTTCTATTATTGGGTTTCCTCTATAAATTTTCTTATGGATTTTAGCATTAGCATATAAAATCGAGTTAATTTTGAAAGGTGAACAGTCTTCCTTTTCCATTTTTAACCAGTTTGGTTGTTTATCTACTTCTTCCAACCAAAAATTCATATTTTTTATATTATAACTGCCCGGTAATAAAACATAAAATTAGGCAATGCAAAACCTCCATTCATTTTTTGATTTACATAGATGTTTTTTAATTATTCTATGGCTCTTATAATCCCAAATAAAATTGGTAACTATAGAGTCCAATTTCTTAATATATATTGGGATCAGTTGAAACAGGTATAATAATTGCGGAAGAAAAATCATTTTTATCGCATTAATTTTACCTAGCATTGAAATAGGTAATGTTTTCCAATATAGGATATTCTTAAGTATTTTTTCAATAAGGGGGGTAATTAGATTTAAATAAAGAATCATATCTTTTTGTTACATAAATTCCAAGATATTTGATTTTTTTTCATTTGCAATCTTAAAAGGATATGTTTGTAATATATGTAAGTTATTTCCCATTATTGGCATGTTCACTTTTATTCCAGTTAATTCTATATCCTGAAAACAATCTAAAAAGAGTTATTAAATCTAATAAGTTAGGAATACTAATTTCCGGCTTTGTAATATAAAGTAATACATCATCTGCGTATAAAGAGATTTTATTTTCAGTTTCTTTAGTTTCATACCCATATTTTTCAGGATGTAATCTCACGATTTGTGCTAGTGGTTCTATTGCAAGTGCAAACAGTAGTGGAGATAAAGGACAACCTTGTCTGCAGCCTCGGGATAAATGTAATTTAGTTGTTAACATTTGATTTATTAATATTCTAGCTGTTGGCTTGGTATATAGTAGCTTAACCCATGTTATAAACTTCTCTCCCGACTGAAAAGTTTCCTTAACCGAAAATAAATATGACCATACAATCTGATCAAAAGCTTTCTCTGCGTCCAGCGAAATAATTGATAAATCCTTGTTAATGTTTCTGACGGTTCATCGTTTTTTTCGCGTGATGAATTTTCGTCGCTTTTTGTGCCTGAATGTTTTTTTTTACTTTTGTGTGCAGAATTTGTGTGTTCATCATAGAGTTTTACTTTTTGTGTGCATAATTTTCGTGTGTCATTGATACAAGATGGTACAACGAAATGCAGGTTTTTTCGTACGTAGTGATAGCAATGTTTATATAAATGCAGTGATAAATAAATACAGATTTCTCCCGAGTTCAGGCATGCGATCGTGTTATTGTAAAACTCCTCATCCTGCTGTGCGGGACCGCTTGTACCGCCTCCCCGTGTCCTGGGAGGTCCTTGATGATCTTCCCAGCCCGTCAGACACCGTTTTCGGTGGAGGCATCCAAAGCAGGGCCGGGGCACCGAGATGTGCTGGGCGGTTTTCACCACCCAGTGCATTGCAACTGCTGATCGTAAAGCGATGCTTTCGATGGTCACTGGTTCATTTTTGAGCATGCGCCTGACCAGCATGAGTGTTGATACGATCCTCCGCTTTTGGAGAACCTCAGTCCTTTTTTATAATTTGTGTCGTCCTTTTTTTTGGCCTGAATTTTCGCTGCAGTCCTACCACTTTTTGGTGCATAATGAGTTTCGTCCGCTTTTCGCGTGCTGAATATTCGTTGCTTTTCATGTGCCGAAATTTTGCCGCATTTTGTGTCCTGATATTTTGTCACTTCATGCATCCTGAAGTTTTGTTGCTTTTTGTGTCCTGAATTTTCGTTGCTTTTCACCTGCTGAATTTTTGTCCCTTTTCCTGTTCTGAAATGTCGTCGATTTTCGCGTCCTGAATTTCCGTCCCTTTACTCGCCCTGAATTTTCATTGCTTTACGAGTGCTGTGTTTTCGTCACATTTTGCATGCTGAATTTTCGTTGCTTTTCCCATCCTGAAGGTTTGTCACTTTTCATGTGCTGAATTTTCATCGCTTTTCCCGTCCTGAAGTTTTGTCGCTTTTCGTGTCCTGAAATTTGTTGCTTTTCATATCCAGAATTTATGTCGCTTTTGGTGTTTTGAATTTGTGTCGCTTTTTCAGGGCTGAACTTCGTCGCGTTTCATGTCCTGTAATTTCGTTGCATTTTGCATGCTGAATTTTCGTCGCTTTTTGCTTTTTTAATTATTGTCCCCTCTTGCGCCCTGAAATTGCATCACTTTTCGTGTGCTGATTTTTTGTCGCTTTACTCTTGCTCAATTTTAATCTCTTTTCATGTCCTGAAGGTTCGTCGCTGATCGCGTGCTGCAGGTTCCTCACTTTTCGCGTACTGAATATTTGTCATTTTTGGCATTCTGAAAATTTGTCCCTTCATGCGTCCTGTAATTTCAATCGCCTTTCACGTCCAGAATTTACATCACTTTTGGCTCTTTTAATTTTCATTGCCTTTCGCGTCCTGAACTTTTCATGTGGTGAATTTTCGTCGCTTTTTGCATGCTGAATTTTCCTCGGCTTTTCTGTGCTGAATTCTCGGCTGTGCTGAAAATGTGTCCGTTTTTGCTTCCTTAGTTTTCATCGTTTTTCCCATTCTGATTTTTCGTCATGTTAAGCAACGAAAATTCAGCATGCGAAAGGTGACGAAAATTCAGCATGCAAAAAGCGACAAAAATTCAGGACGCGAAAGGTGACGAACATTCAGCACAGGAAAAGTGACAAATATTTAGCATGAGAAAATTGACGAAGATTCAGCACATGAAAAGCGACGAACTTTCAGGATGCGAAATGCGACAAAAATTCAGGACGCTAAAAGCAACGAAAATTCAGGACGTGAAATGCGACAAAAATTCAGGATGCGAAATGCAACTATTCAGGATGTGAAATGCAAATTCAGCACACGAAAGGTGACGTAAATTCAGCCTGCAAAAGCAATGAAACTTCAGGACGAATAAAGTGACAAAATTTAAAAAGTACGTGTAAAGCGACTAAATTTCAGCACATGAAAAGGCAACGAAAATTCAGCCTGCAAAAAAGTGACGAAATTTTCAGCACGCATTACGCGATGATATTTCAGCACAGGAAAAAGTGATAACATTTCAGGACGCAAAAAGCGACGAAAATTCAGGACGTGAAAGGCGACGAAAATTTAAAAAGCCAAAAAGCGACATAAATTCTAGACGCGAAAAGCGCCAAGATTTCAGGATGCATTAAAGCGACAAAATTTCAGCACAGAAAAAGTGACAAAAATTCAGCATGTGAAAAGCGACGAAAATTCAGCACACAAAAAGTGACGAACCTTCAGGTGATGCTAAAAGTGATGAAAATTCAGGAGCTAAAAGTAACGGAAATTCAGGACATGAAATGCGACCAAAAAATTCAGGACGCAAAATGCAACGAAATTTCAGGACGTGAAACCAACAAAATTTCAGTACAAGAAAAGCAACTAAAATTCACCATGCAAAAAGCAATTAAAATTCAGCACACGAAAAGTGATGAAACTTCAGGATGTGAAATGCGATGAACATTCAGCATGTGAAAAGCAGAGAAAAATGAAACATGCAAAAAGCGAATGAAAAATTCAGCATGCAAAAAGCGATGAAATTTTAGGACGCAAAATGCGATTAAATTTCAGGAGGTGAAAAGTAATTACATTTCAGAACATGGAAAGTCACGAAAATTCCGCGCGTGGAAAGCGATGAAAATTCAGCTCACAAAAAGCGACGAAAATACAGCACGCGAAAGGCGACGAAAAATTGAAAAACACCAAAAGCGACGTCAATTCAGGACGAGAAAAGTGACTAAATTTCAGAACGCGTAAAGTGAAGAAATTTCAGCACGTGATACGGGACAAAATTTCAGCACAGCAAAGGTGCCAAAATTCGGTATCTGAAAAGAGATGAAAAATTCAGCACACGAAAAGCGACGAACTTTCAGGATGGGAAAAAGGGAAAAAAAATTAGGAAGCAAAAAACGACGAAAATACAGGACATGAAATGTGCCAAAATTCAGGATGCAAAATGCAACTAAATTTCAGGACATGAAAACCGACAAAATTTCAGCACATGTAAATGCACGACGCGAAATGCGATGAAAATAATGATGCGAAAATTCATCATGTTTAATGCAACGAAAATTCAGCATGCGTAAAGCGACCAAAAATTCGGCACACAAAAGGCGACTTAAATTCAGGACGCGAAAAGTGACAAAACTTCAGGACGCATAAAGCGATGCAATTTCAGGATGTGAAAATCGACAAAATTTCAACACGCAAAAGGCGACGCTATTTCAGCCTGTGAAAAAATTATGTAATTTCAGCACACGATACGCGATGAAATTTCAGCACGGGTAAAGTGACGAAATTTCAGCACGTGAAAAGTGACGAAAATTCAGGACACGAAAGGTGACGAAAATTAAAAAAACCAAAAGCGACATCAACTCTGGACGCGAAAACTGCTGAAATTTCATGATGCATAAAGCGACAAAATTGCAGGACGTGATAATCGACAACATTTCAGCACAGGAAAAAGCGACAAAAATTCAGCTCACTAAAAGCGACAAACTTTCAGGATGCAAAAAAGCAACACACATTCAGGACGCTTAAAAGCAACGAAAATTCAAGACATGAAATGCGAGAAAAATTCAGGATGCGATATGCAACTAAATTTCGGGACATGAAATCTGACGAAATTTCAACACACGAAAATGACTGGACCTTCAGCACACGAAAGGCGACATAAATTCAGGACGCAAAAGCAACTAAACTTCAGGACGCATAAAGCGATGAAATTTCAGGACGGGTAAAGCAACTAAATTTCAGCACGCATCGGGCAATGAAAATTCAGCCTGCAAAAAGTGACAAAATTTCAGTACACCATATGCAATGAATTTTCAGCACACGAAATGCAATGTAATTTCAGGACACGAAAGGCGACGAAAATTAAATACACTAAAAGCGACATAAATTCAGGACGCGAAAAGCGCCAAAATTTCAGGATGCATAAAGCAACATAATTTCAGCACAGGAAAAGTGACGAAATTCAGCATGTGAAAAGTGACGAAAATTGAGCACACGAAAAGTGACGAACCTTCAGGATGCTAAAAGTGATGAAAATTCAGGACGCTAAAAGCAACGAAAATTCAGGACGTGAAATGCAACAAAAATTCAGGACGCAAAATGCAATGTAAATTCAGTACATGAAAAGCAACTAAATTTCAGTACAAGAAAAATTCACCACGCAAAAAGCAATGAAAATTCAGTATGTGAAAAGTGATGAAACTTCAGCATGCAAAAAGCGACGAAAATTCAGCTCGCAAAAAGCGACAACATTTTAGAACGCAAAATGCGATGACATTTCAGGAGGTGAAAAGCGATGACATTTTTGCACATGGAAAGCCACAAAAATTCAGCACGCAAAAAGCGATGAAATTTCAGCAAGCAATATGGGACGAAATTTCAGCACATGAAAAGTGACAAAAATTCAGCAGGTGACAGATGAAAATTCAGCACATGAAAAGTGACATCTTAATGCGAA
The DNA here is from genome assembly GCA_035221665.1 of Okamejei kenojei. Classification (NCBI taxonomy): domain Eukaryota; kingdom Metazoa; phylum Chordata; class Chondrichthyes; order Rajiformes; family Rajidae; genus Okamejei; species Okamejei kenojei. The sequence goes on along the minus strand of JAVHYY010000369.1, from coordinate 213,342 downwards.
GAGCGACAAACATTCAGGATGCTAAGAACGACGAAAATTCAGGACATGAAATGCGACAAAAATTCAGGAATGTGAAATGCAACTTCATTTCAGGACATGAAAACGACGACATTTCAGCTCATGTAAATGACTGAACCTGCACGACGCGAAATGCGATGAAAATGATGAACGCGAAAAGCAACCAAAATTCATCGTGTTTAAAGCAATGAAAATTCTGCACGCATAAAGCGACAAAAATTCGGCACACAAAAGGCGACGTAAATTCAGGACGCGAAAAGCGATGAAACTTCAGGATGCATAAAGCGACGAAATTTCAGGACATGAAAATCAACAAAATTTCAGCACGCGAAAGGCGACAATATTTCAGCCTGTGAAAAATGACGTAATTTCAGCATGCGATACGCGATGAAATTTCAGCAGTCAAAGTGACAAAATTTCAGCACGTGAAACGTGACGAAAATTCAGGACGTGAAAGGTGATGAAAATTAAAAACGCCAAAAGCAACATAAACTCAGGACGCGAAAAGTGCTGAAATTTCATGATGCATAAAGCGACAAAATTGCAGGACGCCATAAGCGACAACATTTCAGCACAGGAAAAGCGACAAAAATTCAGCTCACTAAAAGCGACAAACTTTCAGGATGCGAAAAGTCACAAACATTCAGGATACTAAAAGCAACGAAAATTCAGGATGTGAAATGCGAGAAAAATTCAGGATGCGAAATGCAACTAACTTTCAGGACATGGAAACCGACGAAATTCCAACACATGAAAATACGAAAAGCGATGAAAATGAAGCGACAACACACGAAAGGCGACATAAATTCAGGACGCATAAAGCAACGAAATTTCAGGACATGTAAAGCGACGAAAATTCAGGACGCGAATGGCGACGAAAATTAAAAACGCCAAAAGCAACATAAATTCAGGACGGGAAAAGCGCAGAAATTTCAGGATGCATAGAGCAACAAAATTGCAGGACGCGATAAATGACAACATTTCAGCACAGAAAAAGCAACAAAATTTCAGTATGTGAAAAGCGACGAAACTTCAGCATGCAAAAAGCGACGAAAATTCACCACACAAACATTGACAAAATTTTCGGACAAAAAATGCGCTGAAAGTTTATTGTAGCATTGAAGTATAAATTAAATAAAATATATACTGATCAAGTTTTAAAATACTACCAACATACTAAACAATTGTTGTTTGAATTTGGAGACAAACCACAAAAACTATTGGCTCGACAATTAAGGAAAATTGAAGCGGAAAAAATTATACATAGGATTAAATCACAAAACGGTGAATTATTAATACAACCCAAGGATATTAATGAAAGATTTATGCAATATTATAAAAATTTGTATACTGGTAACACAACAGTAAATAAAACAGAAATAGATGCCTTTTTAAATGTATGTAACTTAAAGAATTAGATTTACAAAATAGAGAATTTTTAATGCCGATATTTCAATAAAAGAAATCCAAGAATCTATTAAATCTTTAAAAAATGGTAAAACTCCAGGACCAGATGGTATAGGCTCGGAATTTTATAAAATTTTTCATGCCCAAAGGTCCCCATATTTAAAATCATTATAAAACAATATATATACAAGAGAAATTACCCAGACACATTGAACGAATCTATTATAACACTTATAACCCAAAATAAATAAAGATTTGGATTACCCAGGATCGTATAGAGCAATTGCTTTATTAAATACGGATCAAAAAATTTTAACAAAAATTCTTGCACAAAGACTAAGCAAAATTGTTAACGAATTAATTCATCCTGATCAAACAGGATTTATACCTAAAAGATATTCTTCATAAATTTAAGACGGTTATTTATATTATATATTCGAAAAGAAGTGATAAAAAAGACTTAGTAGTCATCTCGTTGGATGCAGAAAAAGCTTTTGACAGGTGGAATGGCCTTATCTATTTCGGTGATGGAAGCCTTTAAGCTTGGTGATAAGTTTACTACTTGGAAAATTATTATACGCAAATCCAACAGCTAGAATAATAACAAATTTTATGTTATCAACTAAGTTTAGTTTATCTCGAGGTTGTAGACAAGGCTGTCCTTTATCACCATTACTGTTTGCGTTAGCAATCGACCCCTTGCTCAAAGGGTAAGATTACATCCAGAAATATATGGATACGATACTAAAGATACTAAGAATAAAATCTCGTTAATATGCGGACGATATATTACTTTATATTACTAAACCGGAAATAAGTATCTGTAATTTGTTAAAACTAATAACGGAATTTGGTTTAATTTCAGGATTAGTATCAATTGGAATAAAAAGTGAACTTATGCCAATAACCATGAAATAATTTACAGATATTACAACAATTTCCCTTTCAAGATAACAAATGAAAATATTAAATATCTTGGTATTTTTGTGACAAAAAGATTTGACTCTTTATTTAAATCTAATTTTCCCGTTATTATTGAATAAATTAAATAAAAATATTTTATAATTGGAAAAGCTTACCTATCTCAATGTTAGGTAAAATAAAACGCAATTAAAAATGATTTTCCTCCCACAATTATTATATTTATTCAATCAATCCAGATATATCTCTCTAAAAATTTCTTTAAAAAAGTAGACTCAATAGTCACTAACTTTATTTGGGACTATAAAAATCATAGAATAAATAAAAAACATTTATGTAAAGCAAAATAAACGGGGCTTAGCTTTACCAAATTTTATGTTCTATTATTGGGCAGTTAACATTAGAAATATGAATTTTTGGTTAGGAGAAATAGATAAATAAACCAAATGGTTAAAAATGGAAAGAGAAGACTGTTTTCCATTTGAAATTAGCTCTATAATATTTGCTAATATTAATGTACCTAAGAAAATTTATAGTGAAAATTTGATAATAGAAAGTGGAATACGTATTTGGAAACAATATAAAGAAAACACTAAAACTAAAATTTATACCGCTTAGCTCTTACAATTGCCAACAATTTTACGTTTAAACCGTCAATGATGGATAAAGCTTTTTATACAATGGAAAAATAAAAGGAATTCTAAATATAGGGGATCTTTATAAGGATAATTCTTTTCTTCATTTCAAGAATTACAACAAACTTACGGGCTTCATAATAATGAATATTTCAGATATTTACAAATCAGAAACTATATCTCTGCAAATACACAAGAACTTAGAAATAGAAAGAGTGAAATTTTAGATTGAATGCTTGAATAAACACCCAAATACAGAAAAAAATGATATCATACATTTATAATATTTTGTTGGAAAGTGATATCCCATCATCGGAAATACATAGACAGCGCTGGGAAAATGAACTAAGTCAAATTAAGTCCAGAAATATGGGAAGAAAGCCTACAACATATACATTATTGCTCTTAAATGCTAAACATGCACTTATACAGTTTAAAATCTTACATAGATTACATTATTTCTAAATCTAAACTACATAATATATTTCCAAAACTATCACCTATATGTGATAAATGTCAAATCATGAAGCAACTCTGTCACACTCATTTACTAATTGTACGAAGATTTTAGAATATTGGAATGAAATATTCAAAATAATCTCGAAATTATTAATATTACTATGATTTATGACCCAAAGTTTAATCATACTTGGAATACCGGAAACGGTACAAATAATTACAAGGAATCATAGAACTTTTATCGACTACTCTTTAATAATTGGGGAAAAAATTAATATTAAAATTTTGGAAAGGCCTGTATCCCCAACAATTAAAAATGTGGAATACAGGAATGACGGAGACATCCACTTGGAGAGATTGAGACTTGTCCTCATGGACAGGTTAGATCTCTTCAAGGAGATATGGTCTCCCTATATTAAATATCTACAGGGTCACAACGGTTCGGCGCAGGGACTTGACTGAGGCCTGAATATCTGAATGGATGAAGAAATACACATAACAAATCATGAATGTATCTCCAAGATTGGATACTTAGTAATACTTCAATCTCCATCAAACTTTTCACACTTTCTTTTCTATTTTTCTATTCTTTTTCTCTATCTCTCTATCTTTAATTAAGGAAAAAATTATAGAAACATATTATATAAATTTTTAATACGTACACACTTATTTCTGTTCGTATGAAAAAGATTATAGATGTCTTAAACTTGTAATTATATAAAACTATGTATTTTCAATTATACAATAATTATGAAATATAAAATTAACAATAATACAAACATTTTAATATTTTGATAACATTATGAATATTTTAAAAAAAAATTGTTTAAGATTGGGTTACTACGTAGTTAAATTAGCGGGGATTTCTATTTGGTAATTAAAGAATATCTATGATTTGAGAAATCTAAGTGTATTACTTATTTTAGGAATATACTACATATACTCCCAATTATATAAAATAAATAATAATGAAATGTATAATGGATAATACTACAACTATCATAAATAGTACTAATCAATAATCAATATGTTATAATTTATACATTATATAACTCTCAATGTCGTATAAGAGTGTACTTGGGTATATATTGTTTCTACAATAAAAAAAATATTAAAAAAAAAAAAAAAAAAGCGCTGAAATTTCAGCACACAGAAAGCCATGAAATTTCAGCACGCGAAAAGCGATGAAAATTCATGCATGCGAAATAGACAAAAATGCAGGATGCGGAAGGCAACGAATAATTGAAAACACCAAAAGCGACGTAAATTCAGGATGAGACAAGCGACTGAATTCAGAACGCATATAGCGATGAAATTTCAGCAAGCGATATGGGATGAAATTTCAGCACAGGAAAAGTGACGGAAAATTCAGCATGTGAAAAGAGATGAAAATTCAGCACAACGAAAAAGCGACGAACTTTCAGGGTACGATAAGCAACGAAAATTCACGACGTGAAATGCGAAAAAAATTCAGGATGCGGAAATGCAACAATATTTCAGGACATGAAAACCGACGAAATTTCAGCACATGAAAATGACCAAATCTGCATGACACGAAATGCGATGAAAATGAAGCACGCGAAAAGCACCAAAAATTCGGCACACGAAAGGCGACAGGCAACATAAATTCAGGACGTGAAAGCGACGAAACCTCAGGACACATAAAGCAGCGAAATTTCAGGATTGTGAAAATCGACAATATTTCAGCACGTGAAAGTCGATGATATTTCAGCCTGCGAAAAATGACGGAATTTCAGCAAAGGCAAAGTGACGGTTTCAACACGTGTAAAGCGACTAAAATTCTGGGCGCGAAAGACGACGAAAATTGAAAACACCAAAAGCGACAAACTCAGGACGCGAAGAGCGCCGAAATTTCAGGATGCATAAAGCGACGAAAATTCAGCATGTGGAAAGTGACAAAAATTCAGCACACGAAAAGCGACGAACCTTCAGGATGAAAAAAGTGATGAAAATTCACAATGCTAAAAGCGACAAAAATTCAGGATGTGAAATGCGACAAAAATTCAGGACGTGAAATGCGACAAAAATTCAGGATGCGAAATGCAACTAAATTTCCGGACGAGCAAACTGACGAAATTTCAGAACATGACGCAACCTTCAGGACGTGAAAAGCATTGAAAATTCAGCACACGTGAAGCGACAAAAATCCAGTACACAAAAGGTGACGTGAAAAGAGACAAAACTTCAGGATGCATACAGCAACGACAATTCAGCTTGTGAAAAATGACTAAATTTCAGCAAGCGATACGCAATGACAATTCAGCACAGTTAAAGTGATGAAATTTCAGCACGCAAAAAGCGATGAAAATTCAGGACGCGAAAGGCGACTAAAATTAAAAACGCGAAAGGCAACGAAAAGTAAAATCGTGAAACGGGACATAAATTTCAGGATGCATAAAGCGATGAAATTGCAGTACGCAATAAGCGACAAAATTTCAACACAGGAAAAGCGACGAAAATTCAGCATGTGAAAAGCGATGAAAATGTAGCACGCGAAAAGCGATGAGAATTTATCATGTTTAAAGTGATGAAAATTCAGCACACTTGATGCGACAACAATTCAGCACCTAAAAGGCGACGTAAATTCAGGACGTGAAAAGCGACAAAACTTCAGGACTCATACAGCAACGAAATTTCGGGACGTGAAAAGCGACAAAATTTCAGCACTGGAACGGCGACGAAAATTCAGCTTGTGAAAAAAACAACTAAATTTCAGCACGCGATATGCGATAACATTTCAGCACAGGAAAAGTGACGGAAGTTCAGCACGCTGATGAAATTCAGGGAGCAAAAGGCGACAACAATTAAAAACATGAAATGGGACATAAATTTCAGGGTGCAAAAAGCGATGAAACTTCAGGACGTGAAATGTGACAAAAATTCAAGATGCGAAATGCAACTCAATTTCAGGATGTATAAAGCAACAAAATTTCAGCACAAGAAAAAGCGACGAATATTCAACCACGTGCGAATATGGTTGAATATTCATCGCTTTTTGCATGCGAAAATTGACAAAACTTCAGAACGTGAAATGCAATGCAATGAAAATTCAGCATGCAAAAAGCAACGGAAATTCAGCATGCAAAAAGCGACAACATTTTAGGACGCAAATTGCGATGAAATTTCAGCAGGCGAAAAGCGATGACATTTCAGCACACAGAAAGCCAGGAAAACTCAGCACGCAAAATGCGACAAAAATTTAGGACATGAAATACGACAAAAATTCACGATGCGAAAAAGGCGACGAAAAATTCAAAACACCAAAAGCGACTAAATTCAGGACGAGAAATGCGACAACATTTCAGGATTCGAAATGCAACTAAATTTTATGACATGAAAACGGACAAAATTCAGCACATGAACCTTCTAGACGCGAAAAGCAATGAAAATGAAGCACGCGAAAAGTGACGAAAATTCATCATGTTTAAAGTGACGAAAATTCAGCACGCGTAAAGCGGCAAAAATTCAGCACATGAAAGGTGACATAAATTCAGGACGTGAAAAGCGATGAAACATCTGGGCGCATAAAATGACGAAATTTCAGGACGTGAAAAGTGACTCAATTTTAGCACGCGATAGGCAACGAAAATTCAGCATGTGAAAAAAACGACGAAAAATTCAGCATGCAAAAAGCGACTAAATTTTAGGACGCAAACTTGCTATGAAATTTTCAGATGGCGAAATTCGATGAAATTTCAGCATATGGAAAACCACGACACACGAAAAGCGTCAAAAATTCAACATGCGAAAAGCAAAAATAAATTCAGGATACAAAAAAGTGACAACATTTCAGCACATGAAAAATCAACAAATTTCAGCACAGGAAAAGCGCCGAAATTGCAGCACACAAAAAGCGACGAAGATTGAGCAAACGAAAAGCGATAAAAATTCAACACGCGAAAAGCGTTGAAAATTCAGCACATGACAAGTGACGAAAATTCAGGACGTGAAAGGCGACGAAAATTTAAAACGCCAAAAGCAACAATTTCAGGACTCAAAAAACGATTAAATTACAGGAAGAATAAAGCAACAAAATTTCAGAACGTGAAAAGCGACGATATTTCAGCACAAGGAAAGGTACGACAATTCAGGTTTCGAAAATATACGAAAATGCAGGATGCTATAACGGAGGAAAATTCTGAACACAAAAAGCAACGAAAATTCAGCGTTTGAAAATGTCAGTACGCAAAAAGCGGCATAAAATCAAAACACCAAAAGTGACGTAAATTCAGGACGAGAAAAGCGATGAAATTTCAGGACGCATAAAGCGACAAAATTTCTGCACGCGATACGCGATGAAATTTCAGCACAGGAAAAGTGACAACATTTCAGCACGCTAAAAGTGTGGAAAATTCAGCATGCAAAATGCAATGAAAATTCAGCACGCAAAAAGCGACGAAAATGCAGGACGCGAAAGGCGATGAAAATTCAAAATGCCTAAAGCAACGTAAATTCATGATGCAAAAAGCGGCTAAATTTCTGGACGCATAAATCGACAAAATTAAAGGATCAAAAAGCGAATAAACTTCAGGACGCATAAAGCAACAAAATTTCAGGATACAAAAAGTGATGAAAATACAGGACGCTAAAAGGGACGAGAATTCAGCATGCAAAAAGAGACGAAAATTCACCACGCAAAAAGCGACTAAATTTTAGGACACAAAAATGCGATTAAATGTCTGGAGGTGAAAAGCAATGAAGTTTCAGCACACGGAAAGCCATGAAAATTCAGCAATACGAAAAGTGACGAAAATGCACCACGTGAAAAGCGACAAAAATTCAGCAAAAGTGAGAAAAATTCAGGACGCGAAAGGTGACAATAATTCAAAACACCAAAAGCGACGTAACCTCGGGACGAGAAAAGCGACTAATTTTCAGGACGCAAGTCAACATTGATTTATGACAGGGAAATCATGCTTGTCTAATTTTCTGGACATTTTTGAGGATGTGACAATTAAAATGGATGAAGGGGTGCCAGTGAAATATCTAGACTTTAAGAAAGCCTTTGATAATGTCCCGCATGGGAGACTGGTGACTTAAATTAGAGCACATGGTATTGGGGGTAGGGTGTTGACATGGATACAAAATTGGCTGGCTGACCAGAAGCAAAGAGTAGGAGTGAATGCATCCTTTTCAGAATGGCAGGCAGTGGCTAGTGGAGTGCCGCAAGGCTCGGTGTTGGGGCCGCAACTGTTTACCATATATATTAATGATTTGGAAGAGGGAATTAGGAGCAACACTAGCAAGTTTGCGGATGGCACAAAGCTGGGTAGCAGTGTGAACTGTGAAGAGGATGTTAGGACAAGTTAAGTGAGTGGGCAGATGCGTGGCAGATGCAGCATAATATAGATAAATGTGAGGATATCCACTTTGGCGGCAAAAACAAGGGAGAAGATTATTATCTCAATGGGGTTAGGTCAGGTAAGGGGAGGGCAACGAGACCTGGGCGTCCTTGTACACTGGTCACTGAAAATTGGCGTGCAGGTACAGCAGGCAGTGAAGAAAGCTAATAGTAAGATTAAATGAGAACTTACCAGTTCGAAGTTTAATCTGTATTTTATGAGGAGTTACGATGAGGGATTACGTGAAGACCCCGTCCAGCCGCAAGCGCGACATTTCTTCAAAGCAGCGGTGTGGATTCACAGAAAAAAAAACACAACAATTGAAATAAATATAGTAAAGAAAAAATAAGAACTTAATTACCAGTTGATCTGTATAATAGAGGGTGGGAGCGGAGGGCACGTAATCCCTCATCGTAACTCCTCATAAAATACAGATCAAACTTCGAACTGGTAAGTTTCTCATTTAATCATACTATTTTACTTCGGAGTCACGTGAGTGACTACGTGAAGACTTCAAAGCTCTGTGAATCCGAACCGTGTACCAGCTCATGCTTCACTCACTGCCTGAAGACCTTAGAGGGAGGAAGCATGTTATACAATCAACAATAAACCTGTTTGTGAAACAAAAAAGGTTTTATTAATAACAACAAAAAACAGAGAGCTCCCCCGGGCTTAAATTAAATATTATCTGCAGACTCTAAAAATTCTGTCTGCAAATGTAGCAGGCTCCGCCAGCGGCTTATTATAAAACCTTTGGAAAGTTCTTTCCGAGGACCATCCTGCTTCTGGCCATAATATGGTCCATAGGCACATCCATTTGCCTAGCCGCCGACGTAGATGCAGCCCTGGTGGAATGAGATTTGTACACATTAGTATCGATTCCCGCGGACTTAAGCACCTGCTTGAGCCACACCTTGAAATGGTTTGGCTCGTCACCTGACCATGAGGCTTCTTGTGGCTTTTCCATAAGCTTTTTCCTCTCCCTCTTAAGTTTATATGTTGTGTCTATGTAGTTGGCGAGATGGGTCTTGGCACACAACCATGGGTCAGGTGAAATATGCCCGGAACACCATAACTGGAGGCGTGGTACTGGTCTAGATTGTTTTGACCACCCCTGAATGTGAAATGTGATACAGTCCAATGACTCTGTCATGCTGTCCAGCCTCAGAAGGTTGGAGGGGACTGTACCCTTTGAGCTGACACTAGAGCCATGAGCATGACTGATTTCAGTGTAAGGTTGTTCCAGAAGTAAGTGACCTGGGTGGTGCCATCCCCTAAGGTACGTCAGTACTATGCTGACATCCCAGATCTGAGTGTACCTAGGCCTAGGGGGATTGGTGTTAAAAATGCCCCTCATGATTTTGAACCACTAGTGGATGGGACCCCAAAGTCAGTTGTCCTGCTGCTGGAAACCAAATAAGCTGACAACGCACTCCTGGCTGTATTAATGGCGCTGTAGCTGAGTCCTTCCCGAATGTAATCCAAGCAGAAACTCCAAAACACTGGTGGCTGTAGCTGTGGTGTAGGTAAGTTCCTGTTTTGGAGCAATACCGTTTCCCATTTTTCTTATATTGGTCAGGTATTTGTCTCCTGGTGGACTCCCGGTGAGATGCGGTCATCATGTTGATGGCGTCCTCAGACAGTCCCAGGCCAGTAGAGGTCTTTTTAGAATCTGCAAGCCAGGAGATTGACTCTGTCATGGCACGGGTGACTAATGCCTGACACTGGTGGATTAATAACTGTCGACTGCTGGGGAAAAAAAATTCCAACGGTGTTTCAACAGCCATGTCGAAAGCACTGGGATAACCATGGCTGTGTAGGCCAGTCAGGTATTATCCAAGATTCCTGAAGCAGAATCCAATTGAATCTTGCGTAATACCCGACTGATGAGGCAGAAGGGAGGAAAAGCATAAAAGAACATTTTCCCCCCAATGCAGCGAGAATGCATCAACTGCTGCTGCCTCAGGGTCTGTTCCCAAGCGACCATACGTTGGTACCGAGGTGATTCAGCCTGGATGCAAATAGATTCGAAAAAAATATCTGGGTGTGCATATTGCTTTGAATTTCAGCAAACACTTTGGGATTAACATCCATTCGATGTATCATTAAATCTACGTGACCCTGTAGTCTGCCACTGTAATTTTGCTTACCTGGAAGGTAAGTTGCTGATAACCAAATATGCCTTTCAACACAGGGCTCCCCATTGCCAGATTAGGTTGGCCAAATTGTCACACGATATCGACTTTACACCACCCATGTGATTGATATAATAGCCACCACCGTGGTATTATCTAGTTGCAAAACCGGACACGTGCATGATCGTATTAACATGAATATGCTTTTAACCCATAAAACGCACCCAACATTTCTAAATAGTTAGATACCCCGTGTCTGTAGGCAAGATGATTCAAATTTACTCTCCATCTGCCCCCTGTGCTGGATTGCATGTTAGTTTGCTCCCCAGCCCAAAGCACTGGCATCCGTTTGAATGGTTAATACTGGGTTGGTGATCATAATGGGACTGGAGCTGAGTCTTACATTCCCGCCCACCATTGTAACTCTGAATGGATTCAGCAGTTAAACTCATAGCTTCGTGTCAAAGTGGACCTGTTTTGCTTTAGTGCATGCACTTTAGCTCTTTGCAAATTTTGATAGTGCAAAGGCCCAAATTGTACAGCTGGGAAAGCTGCTACCAATTTTGCCAATAACTCTAGCTACTTCCCGTATGGTTGGCTGATGTTTATTCATGAGTTTGTTGCATGATTAGCGCAATTCTGATGCTTTCCCCTTCGGCAGAGTTACAATCATGCGAACAGTATCTATCGTAAATCCAAGATAGTCCATGGCAGTGGACGGTGTAAGATTGGATTTTTCTGGATGTATGACAAACCCCAAAGTTTTCAAACAAACGTTTGGTGGCTGCGACTGCCAAAATAGCTGTCTCCAAGGTTTTCCCTACTATTAAAATGTCGTCTAAATACGCCATGACTATATGCTTTTGTTTCCTCAATAATGCCAAGGCAGTTTTAAGATTTATAGTGAACAACCTTGGAGCAGAGGTTAGCCCATTTGGTAAGGCTTTATATTGCCAATAGCTGTTTTCATCCAGATAAATTTTAAATATTTTCGATGGTCCTTGTGTATGGGTACTGAGTAGTAGGCATCTTTTAAATCAATGCTTGCTAGAAAGTACCCCCTAGAAACCCAATAGTCTGGCTGTTTTCAAAAGTATCCATCTTGAAATGTATATACCTGACAGACTTGTTTCAAAGTAGTTAAGTCAATGAATGAATGCGTCGTCCACCATCTTTTTGATTTTAGTGTAAATATTAGACACAAAATTCCAAAGGTTCATGTTTGTTCTTTCAATGACACCTTTCTTAGCTTGTAATCTCATCAGTTCAGCTTGACCCTCGTGTTTTTCCTTGACAGAGAGGGTGAATAACCCTTTGGGTGGTATATGCTGAACTGGTGAAAATCTTTTATGGACAAAGTCAATTTTGTAGCCATGAACGCTGGGGCTGAGTATATACTTGTCATTAGTGATGGATTCCCATGCATCCAAAAACAAGTGCAATCTCCCCCCTGTTAGCACAGAGCCCCTACTGCACACATATGCTGAGAGGAACCAGACCCATCCTACCTCCATGGTTTTTGTGCTTCTTCTGCTCTTCGCTGGGTGATGAGGCGTCTGCTGGGCTGTAGAGGTTGATGTTGATCTCGATGGTGTTTGTTGGGGGTGGCGCATTTTCCATGGGGTCCGCTCTGGCCCTGGCCTAAAAAAGGCTTACGGGAATGGTTGCGGACCCCGAGCTTTTCACCAGTCCCATAGTGTGGTCGACGACTGGTGGCCGCCATGGGTACTGCCGCCTGGGTTTGTTGGGTCTGCTCGGTCCCAAACCTGCCCTCACGGAGACCAAAGGTCTTGGATTCTTCTTCCAGGTCTTCACCTTTTTTTGGAAGGTCTTCCAAGAGCAGAATAGGAGGTTCTGACCCCGGTGTTTTGCAGAGTCCCCGCAAATTTAGGTTGAGGGCAGGCTTGATAATCTCCTTTCGCAAATTATTTATCTCCTATTGAGTGGTGCTCAGCAGAGCTAATGTGTCTTGCTGATTTGTGAGGATGTCCGCACCAGTCAATGGACCGAGCAAAGATGTTATTCCTGCAGTCAGGAATTTAAGGATCTTCTGAGCTTCAACTCCAGGTTTCTGATGTTCTGCCCCAAATGTCCCCAATTTGGCTATTGACAGCAGGTACATTCAAAGATGTACAATTTCCCTGGGGCTGTATATAGTTTGAAGAGCCTCATTGACCACTTGTTCTTGTAGGGGTTTAGAGGACAGTGGTTAATGCTGGCTGCAAGTTTCGGCTCTAATGCCCGACCCCGCTTGTGGAATGGCCACGTAGCGGTTGAACCACACCCAGCAGCTCTTCCTGTCCTGTACACACCCTGCGTACTCCCGAAATCTTCAGCCAGTGACCCCTCCTTCTTGACCAGCCCCAGACCTGGTCGCCAATGCTGCCTTCAAAAAGAAGGTGAAGCAATGGCCTAGTGCCGTAAAAGGCACTGCGGGAGTGCCCTGAACTCCCTTGGCGAGGCTGCTGCTGCTAGCTCTCTCAGCAGATCTCGCTGAGCAATTGCTCCATAAGCCGTTCCATGCGGCTTAGGCGGCTGCCTGTGCTCCTCGAGCGGTAAGGCATCTTCATCCGAAACGTCGGACACTAGAGAACCGCCCGGTTCCGGCTGTAGGTACCTCCAGCCCCCGCTGCTCAGCAGCACACTAGAGAGATAGTGCTGGGCTCGGCTCGGTAGTTATAACCGCCGCCTCTTGCCCCCCCCTCCAAAGAGCATTCCTCAACGGAGGACGAACTTAACGGGGCGAGCTGCAGACTTCTTTCCTCGGGCCTTGCTCATTCTCCTGGAACCACAAGACCACAGAGAGAAAGACACACGGCCACGGTAAACTTACCTGTCGGCCCGACTTTCAATTTGTAGCGGGAGCGCCTTGAACTCCCGTTCGTCGCGGTGCACTGCATGAACGCTAATGTCGCGCATGCGTGCTGGACGGGGTCTTCACGTAGTCACTCACGTGACTCCGAAGTAAAATGGAATGTTGGCCTTCATAACAAGAGGATTTCAGTATCCGAGTAAAGAGGTTCTTCTGCAGTTGTATAGGGCTCTGGTAAGACCACATCTGGAGTATTGTGTACAGTTTTGGTCTCCTAATTTGAGGAAGAACATCCTTGTGATCGAAGCAGTGCAGCGTAGGTTCACGAGATTGATCCCTGGGATGGCGGGACTCATATTAGGAAAGATTGAAAAGACTATGCTTGTATTCACTGGAGTTTAGAAGGATGAGGGGGCATCTTATAGAAATATTTAAAATTATAAATGGACTGGACAAGCTTCATGAAAGAAAAATATTCCCAATGTTGGGCGAGTCCAGAACCAGGTGCCACAGTCTTAGAATAAAGGGGAGGTCATTTAAGACTGAGGTGATAAAAAAAGTATTCTCCCAATGAGTTGTAAATTTATGGAATTCCCTGCCACAGGGGGCAGTGGAGGCCAAGTCACTGGATGGATTTAAGAGACAGTTAGATATATCTCTAGGGATTAGTGGAGTCAAGGGATATGGGGAGAAGGCAGGCACGGGTTATTGATAGGGGACGATCAGCCATGATCACAATGAATGGTGGTGCTGGCTCGAAGGGCCGATTGGCTTCCTCCTGCACCCAGTTTCAATGAAAAGCGATGAAAATCCAGCAAGCGAAAAAAGCTACGAAAATTCAGGACCCTAAAGAGACAAGAATTCAAAGCACCATAAGCGATGTAAATTCAGGCCTTGAAAAGCAACTAAATTTCAGAACGCATAAAGTGATGAAAATTTAGCACGCCATACGCGACGAAATTTCAGCAAAATAAAAGTGATGAAAAGATGAGAAAAGAGACGAAAATTCAGCACACGAAAAGCGACGAACCTACAGGATACAAAAAGTGATGAAAATTAAGGACACTAAAAGTGACGAAAATTCAGGACGTGAAATGTGACAAAAAATCAGGACGCTAAATGCAAAGAAATTTCAGGACGTGAAAAGCAACAGAATTTCAGAACAAGTAAAGTGACGAAAATTCATCACGCGAAAAACGATGCAAATTCAGCATGCGAAAAGTGACAAAACTTCAGGATGTGAAATGCAACCAAGATTCAAGATGCAAAATACACCTAAATTTCAGAATGGGAAAACCGACGAAATTTCAGCACATGAAAGTGACCTCCAGGATGCAAAAAGCGATGAAAATTCATCATGTTTAAAGCGTTGAAAAATTCAGCAAACGTAAAGTGACAAAAATTTCAGCACACGAAAGGAAACATAAATTCAGGACATTAAAAGCGACAAAACTTCAGGATGCATAAACGCCGGTGAAATTTTCAGGACGTGAAAAGTGACAAAATTTCAGCACTCATAGCAGTAACGAAAATTCAGCCTGCGAAAAACGCCAAAATTTTCAGCAATG
The DNA here is from genome assembly GCA_035221665.1 of Okamejei kenojei. Classification (NCBI taxonomy): domain Eukaryota; kingdom Metazoa; phylum Chordata; class Chondrichthyes; order Rajiformes; family Rajidae; genus Okamejei; species Okamejei kenojei. The sequence continues at coordinate 198,024 of JAVHYY010000369.1, read as the reverse complement.
AAATTTCAGCAATCATAAATGCGATGAAATTTCAGCACAGGAAAAGTGATGAAATTCAGCATGTGAAAAGCAAGGAAAATTCAGGACGTGGGAAGGCTACAAAAATTTTTAAAATGCAAATAGCAACATAAAATTTAGGATCCGAAACACACTGAATTTCAGGATCCATAAAGCGACAAAATTGCAAGACACGATAAGCGACAAAATTTCAGCACAAAAAAAGGAAAAGCAACGAAAATTCAGCACACGAAAAGCGACGAACCTTCAGGATGCAAAAAGTTTATGAAAATTCAGGACGCTAGAAGCGACGAACCAGGATGCAAAAAGTGATGAAAATTCAGGATGCTAAAAGCGACGAAAATTCAGCATGTGAAAAGCAGCGAAAATTCAGCACACGAAAAGCGACCGAACCTTCAGGATGCAAAACGTGACGAAAATTCAGGACACTAAAAGCGACGAAAAATTCAGGACAAATCAGGACATGAAATGCGACAAAAATTCATGACGCTAAAAATGCAACGAAATTTCAGGATGTGAAATGCGAACGAAATTTCAGAACAAGAAAAGCAACGAAAATTCCCCACGCAAAAAGCGACAAAAATCAGTACGCTAAAAGCGATGAAATTTCAAGATGTGAAATGCGACAGAAATTCAGGATGAGAAATGCAACTAAAATTCAGGACGTGAAAAACCGATGACGTTTTGGCACAAGAAAATGACCGAACCTTCAGGAAAATGAAGCATGAGCAAAAGCGACAAAAATTGATCATGCTTAAAGCGATGAAAATTCAGCAGCATGTATAAAGCATTCAAGCATGCATCCTGAAACGTCGTCGCTTTTTTCATCCTGAATTTACACATGTGTTTTGGTGTTTTGAATTTTTTTTATCCTTTCGCTTGCTGAATTTCTTCATATTAAGTCCTGCCATCCCAGGAATTAGTCTGGTGAACCTTCTCGGTACTCCGTCTATGGCAAGAATGTCTTTCCTCAAATTAAAATTCAGCAGCGAAAAGTGACGAACATTCAGGGTGCAAAAAGTGATGAAGATTTGGCATGCAAAGAGCGACGAACCTTCAGGACATGAAAAGGTGACGAAATTCAGCAAGCGAAAAAGGTGAAAAAATTCAAAACACCAAAACAAATGTAAATTCAGGATGCAAAAAGCGACGACGTTTCAGGACGCGTAATGCGACGAAATTTCTGGATGACAAAAGTGACGAAATTTCAGTACACGAAAAGCGACGAAAATTCAGCACGCAAAAAGCTGCAAAATGTCAGGACACAAAAAGCAACTAACTTTCAGCACACGAAAAGCAACAAAAATTCAGCACATTAAAGGCGACAAAAATTCAGCATGCGTAAAGTTACGTAAATTGAGGACATGAAAAATGATGTAATTCAGAACGCGAAAAGGGAAAAATTTCATGACACGAATATTGACAAAATTTCCAGGACATGAAATGCGACAAAAATTCAGGACGCAAAAAGCGACAACATTTCAGGATGTGAAATGCGACTAAATTTCATCACAAGAAAAGGTACGAAAATTAATCACGCGAAAAGTGACAAAAATTCAGCATGCGAAAAGGAAAAACCTTCACGACGCAAAAAGTGATGAAAATGAAGCACGCAAAAAGTGACAAAATGAAGCACACGAAAAGTGATGTAAATTCAGGCGACCAAAAGCGACGAAAATTCAAAATGCCTAAAGCTACGTAAATTCAGGGTGCAAAAAGCAACAAAATTGCAGAACGTGAAAAGCGACTAAAATTGAGCACGCGAAAAGCCAAAACAAAAATTCAGCATGCAAAAAGTGACGAACCTTCAGGACACGAAAAGTGGACAAAAATTTAGCACACGAAAAGCGACTAAATTTCAGGATGCGTAACCCTAACCCTAAAGCGTCAAAATTACAGGATGCGATAAACGACAACATTTCAACACGGGAAAAGTGACTAAAATTCAGCACAAGAAAAGCGACTAAAGTTCATCACATGAAAAGCAACAAATCTTCAGGACATGAAAAGCGATGAAAAATCAGCACGTGAAAGTCGACGAAAATTCAAAATGCCAAAGGCGATGTAAATTCAGGACACGAAAAGCGACAAAATTACAGAACGCATAATGGGAGGGGATGGGTACATATAGGGCTAAATTTAGGGAGGGTGCCTAGAATAAGGGGGGGGTGGGTGTTAGGGAAGGGCACCTGTAAATGTGGAGTTTGCGTATGGCATGTAAAATGGGACGGGAATTTAGGGGAGGGCACCTTTAAATGGTGAATTAGGAGGGCATCTGTAAATGGTGAATTAGGGGAGGGCACCTTTAAATGGTGAATTAGGAGGGCATCTGTAAATGGGTGAATTAGGGGAGGGCACCTTTAAATGGTGCAGTAGGGAAAGGCATCTGTAAAAAAAAAAAAAAAAAATGGTGAATTAGGGGCACCTTTAAAGGGTGAATAGGAGGGCACCTTTAAATGGTGAATAGGAGGGCATCTGTAAATGGTGAATTAGGGGAGGGCACCATTAAATGGTGCAGTAGGGAAGGCATCTGTAAATTTAGGGTAGATTTAGGGGAGGGTACCTGTAAAGGAGCAATACAATATGAGCAACCAAAAAACAACTGAAGCTATACAACAATAACTGGTGTGTAGTTACACCAAATCCACGTGACAATCTCATATAATTCTTTCCCCGCTCATTAATTTATTCTCACATGTACCGAGGTACAGTGAAAAGCTTTAGTCGCGTGCTAACCATTTAGCAGAAAGACAAAACATGATCACAATTCAGCCAGCTAGATGGCTACATCCTGTATAACTAGGTAGCTCGCTAGATGGCTACATACATTACTGAATCCCCAATACCGTGTACTTTAAAATTTTGCATACTAATTAGTAAGCAAATTAGATAAATAAGCAAACCTAAAGCACACGGTATTGGGGGCTCCGTATTCATGTGGATAGAGAACTGGCTGGCAGGGGACAGGAAGGAAAGGGTAGGAGTAAACGGGTCCTTTTCAGAATGGCAAGCAGTGAACTGGTGGGGTACCGCAAGACTCGGTGCTGCGACCCCAGCTATGTACAATATATATTAATGATTTGGACGAGGGAATTGAATGCAACATCTCCAAGTTTGCGGATGACACCAAAGCTGGGGGCAGTGTTAGCTGTGAGGAGGATGCTAGGAGGCTGCAAGGTGACTTGGATAGACTGGGTGAGTGGCAAATGCATGGCAGATGCAGTAATAATGTGGGGTGAATGTGAGGTTAACCACTTTGGTGGCAAAAAACAGGAAAGTAGACTATTATTTGAATGGTGGCCGATTAGGAAAAGGGGAGACAACAACGAGACCTGGGTGTCACGGTGCACCATTCATTTGAAAGTAGGCATGCAGATGCAGCAGGCAGTGAAGAAAGCGAATGGTAATGTCAGCATTTATAACAAAATGATTTGAGTATAGGAGCAGGGCGGTTCTACTGCAGTTATTCAGGGTCTTGGTGAGACCACACCTGGAGAATTGCGTACAGTTTTTGGTCTCCTAATCTGAGGAAAGGCATTCGTGCCATAGAGGGAGTACAGAGAAGGGTTCACCAGACTGATTCCTGGGATGTCAAACAAAACTGCTAGTTTAACAGAGCCGTATGTCCTCTTCCTCCCTGTTGTATGCAGTTGAGTCATGACCAACTACAGCAGGCACCTGAGAGCCCTGGAACAATATCATCGAAGATCCTTACGAAAAATTCTGAGGATCAGCTGGGAGGACAAACACACCAACATCAGCGTTTGGAGGAAGACAACATGACCAGGCATCACCACCACAATAATGCAGCACCAACTTCGATGGACTGGCCGTATCATCCGCATGTTCAACACACGTCTCCCTAAACAAATCCTGTACTCTCAACTGAAGGAAGGTCGGCGATTACCTGGCGGGCCAAAGAAAAGCTTCAAGGACAACACCAAGAACAGTCTGAAGAAATTCCACATTGCATCAAGCAACTGGGAATGCATTGCACTAGACATGCACTCCTGGAGGAAGTCCGTGCAGGAATGAGCTGCAGTTCCAGAAATGGAACCGCGCCGTGTCACAGAGATAAAGCCACAGCACCGTAAGGAGAGAGAGAAGGGGGCTCGACAACTACCAACCGCCGCCAGTCTCCACTGCCCACGTCGCACCCACAAGTGGACGACCCTATGGAGAGGACAGTCATACTGGTTTCGACTTGACCACCGATGATCACACAAGAGAGACAATTTAAACTGTTATGCCAAACCAATTTATGTATATAATGTAAATACATGAGCTGGACATCAATGTTGATTGGTTAAGTTTAATTTCGAGATACAGCGCGGAGACAGGCCATTCCGCCCACCGAATCCGCACCGAGGAAGGAGCAGCAGATGCTGGTTTACACCGAAGATAGACGCAAAAGATGGAGTAACCCAGCAGGGCAGGCAGCGTATCTGGAGAAAAGGTGACATTTTGGGTCAAAGCCCTTCTTCAGATTGAGAGGCAGGTGAAAAGGGAACGGAGAGGTATAGGAAGGTACAGAACAAATCAGAGGCTGAAACGAAGGCCCTGGAAAGGTGGAGCCCATAATGGTCTATTGGTGGTCATGGAAGATATATACACACAGGGAAACTAGCAGAACAATAAAGTGGGTGAGGAATAGAGAGAGGGAAAGCAAGGGTTACTTGAGTTAGAGAAGTCCATGTTCATACCGCTGGGGGGTGTAAGCTGCCCCAAGCGAAATATGAGGTGCTGTTTCTTCCAATTTAGTTTGTAACTATGAAACACCAGTCTCGCTATATCTCTAGCACTTCAAGTAATGGTCTTAATCTAGTTAGCTACCAAGCTATCCAGTACACAGCCATCTAGCTAGCTACCTAGTTATACAGGATGTAGCCATCAGGCTGGCTCAATTGTGATCATGTGTTGTCTTTCTGCTAACTGGTTAGCACGCGACTAAAGCTTTTCACTGTACCTCGGTACACGTGAGAATAAATTAATGGGGAAAGAATTATAAGAGATTGTTACGTGGATTGGTGAAACAACACACCAGTTGTTGTAGCTTCAGTTGTTGTTGTTGCCCATATTGTATTGCTCTTTTGCAGGTGCTCGCCCCTAAATCTACCCTAAATTTACAGATGCCTTCCCTACTGCACCATTTAATGGTGCCCCTCCCTAATTCACAATTTACAGATGCCCACCATTTAAAGGTGCCCTCCTCTATATTCCCCTCCCATTTATGCCATACCCAAAATCCACATTCACAGGTGGCCCTTCCCTAAACCTCCCCTATTTCTAGGCACCCTCCCCTAAATGTAGCCATCTAGCTAGCATTATGCGTCCTGTAATTTTTGTTGCTTTTCGTGTCCTGAATTTACGTCACTTTTGGCGTTTCAAATTTTCGGCGCTTTTTGTGTACTGAAATTTCGGCATTTTTGATGCCCTGAAGGTACGTCACTTTTCTTGTGCCGAACTTTTGTCACTTCATGCGTCATGAACTTTTGCCGTTTTTCATATCCTGAATTTCATTGCTTTTGGCGTTTTGAATTTTTGTCGCCTTTCAGGTTCTGAATTTTCTGGCACTTTTCATGTGCTGAATTTTCGTCGTTTTTCGCATGCTGAATTTTCATCACTTTTCACGTCCTGAAGGTTTGTCGCTTTTCATGTGCTGAATTTTCGTCGCTTTTCTTGTGCTGAAATTTTTGTTGTTTTTCACGTCCTGAAATTTAGTTGCATTTCACATCCTGAATCGCTTTTTCGCATCCTGAAGGTTCGTCACTCTTCGCATCCTGAAGGTTCGTTGCTTTATGTGTGCTGAATTTTTGTCGCTTTTCTCATGCTGAATTTTCGTCGCTTTTCCTGTGCTGAAATTTTATCGCTTAACACGTTTTCTGTAATTTCGACACTTTATGCAATCCTGAAATTTTGTCGCTTTTCGTGTGGCTGCAGTTTTTGTCGCTTTTCCCGTCATGAAGGTTCGTCACTTTTCAAATGCTGAATTTTCATTGCTTTTCGCATGCGTAAATGTTGTCGCTTTTCACGTCTTGAAGGTTTGTCACTTTTCGCGTGCTGAAATTTCGTCGTGTTTCACGTCCTGAAATTTTGTTACTTTATGCGTCGAGGTTTCGTCGGTTTTCCCGTACTGAAGTTTCGTCGCTTTTCGCATGCTGAAATTTCGTCGCTTTTCGCATGCCGAATTTTCGTAACTTTTTGCATGCTGAATTTTTGTCGCTTTCATGTGCTGAATTTTCGTCACTTTTCAAGTCCTGAAATGTTGTCACTTTTCATGTGCTGAATTTTCTTCGCTTCTCGCACGCTAAACTTTCATCGCCCTTTGTGTGCTGAATTTTTGTCGCTTTTCGCGTCCTGAAGGTTCGTTGCTTTTCGCATGATCAATTTTTGTCGCTTTTCTCATGCTGAATTTTCGTCACTTTATGCATGCTGAATTTTTGTCGCTTTTCGAGTGCTGAATTTTTGTCACTTTTCACGTTCTCAAGTGTTGTCACTTTTCGTGTGCTTAAATTTAATCACTTTTCATGTCATGAAATTTCGTCACTTTTTGCATGCTGAATTTTCGTCACTTTTCACATGCTGAATTTTTGGCGCTTTTCATGTCCTGAATGGTCGTCACTTTACGCGTGCTGAATTTTCGTTGATTTTCGCATCCTGAAGGTTCGTCACTTTTCATGTGCCAAAATGTTGTCGCTTTTCATGTCCAGAAATGTTGTCGCTTTAGGCATTTTTAATTTTCGTCGCCTTTCACCTGAAGGTTCGTCACTTTTCACGTGCTGAATTTTCATCGCTTTACACATCCTGAAATTTTGTTGCATTATGCACCCTGAAATGTTGTCGCTCTTCGTGCCCTGAATTTACATCACTTTTCGTGTGCTTCATTTTCGTCGATTTTCACGTGCTTCATTTTCATCACTTTTTGCATCCTGAAGGTTTGTGGCTTTTCGCATGCTGAATTTTTGTCACTTTTCACGTGCCAAATTTTTGTCGCTTATCATGTCCTGAAGGATCGTCACTTATCGCGTGCTGTATTTTCGTCGCTTAATGTGTCATGAAGGTTTGTCGTTTTGCGCATGCTGTATTTTTTGTCGTATTTCATGTCCTGAAATTTAGTGGATTTTCATGTCCTGAAATTTAGTGGATTTTCATGTCCCCTGAAATTTTGTTCCTTTATGCGTCTTAGGGGTTTGTCGCTTTTTGCATACTGAATTTACGTTTGCTTTTTGTATGCTGATTTTTTGTAGCTTTTCGCGTCCTATATGTTTGTTGCTTTTCACATGCTGAATTTCCGGTGCTTTTTGCATGCTGAATTTTCGTCGCTTTTTGCATGCTAAATTTTTGTCACTTTTCACCTGCTCACTTTCTGTCACTTTTAGCATGCTGAATTTTCATCGCTTTTTGTGTGCTCAAATTTCGGCGCTTTGTCTGTGCTGAAATTTCGTCGCTTTTCACGTCCCGAAATTTCGTCGCTTTTCGTGTTCTGAAATTTCGTCACTTTTTGCCTGCTGTATTTTCGTTGCTTTTAGCATGCTGAATTTACGTCGTTTTTGTGTGCTGAAATTTCGGCGCTTTTTGTGTGCTGAAATTTCGGCGCTTTTTGTGTGCTGAAATTTCGACGCTTTTCGCATGCTGAATTTTCGTCACTTTTTACGTGCTGACTTCTCGTCGCTTTTCATGTCCTGAAGGGTCGCCACTTTTCGCGTGCCGAAATTTTGTCGCTTTTCATGTCCTGAATTTTTTTTCGCATTTTGCATCTTCAATTTACGTCACTTAAGGCATTTTGAATTTTTGTCTCCTTTTAGCCTCCTGAACGTTCGTCACTTTTTGCATGCTGAATTTTCGTCGCATTTCATGTCCTGAAATTTTGTCGCTTTTCGTGTGCTGACTTTTCGTCACTTTTCATGTCCTGAAGGTTCGTCACTTTTCGCATGCCAAATTTTCGTCACTTTTCGCAGCTGAATCTTCATCGCTTATCACGTGCTGAATTTTCATAGATTTTCATGTGCTGAAAATTAGTCGCATTTTGCATCCTGAAATGTAGTTGCTTTTTGCGTCCTGAGTTTTTGTCTCATTTCATGTCCTGAAATTTAGTCCATTTTCGCGTCCTGAAATTTTTTTGCTTTATGAGTCTTCAGATTTAATCGCTTTTCACTTCCTGAATTTATGTTGCTTTTCGCGTGCCGAATTTTTGTCGCTATTCGCGTCTTGAAGGTTCGTCGCTTTTTGCATGCTGAATTTTCGCCGCTTTTCACATGCTGAATTTACGTTGCTTTTTGTGTACTTAAATTTCGTCTATTTTCACGTCCTGAAATTTCGTTGCTTTACACTTCCTAGAAACATAGAAACATAGAAATTAGGTGCAGGAGTAGGCCATTCAGCCCTTCGAGCCTGCACCGCCATTCAATATGATCATGGCTGATCATCCAACTCAGTATCCCGTACCTGCCTTCTCTCCATACCCTCTGATCCCCTTAGCCACAAGGGCCACATCCAACTCACTCTTAAATATAGCCAATGAACTGGCCTCAACTACCCTCTGTGGCAGAGAGTTCCAGAGACGCACCACTCTCTGTGTGAAAAAAAAAGTCTTTCTCATCTCGGTCTTAAAGGATTTCCCCCTTATCCTTAAGCTGTGACCCCTTGTCCTGGACTTCCCCAACATCGGGAACAATCTTCCTGCATCTAGCCTGTCCAACCCCTTAAGAATTTTGTAAGTTTCTATAAGATCCCCTCTTAATCTCCTAAATTCCAGAGAGTAATAAACCGAGTCTATCCAGTCTTTCTTCATAAGACAGTCCTGACATCCCAGGAATCAGTCTGGCGAACCTTCTCTGCACTCCCTCTATGGCAATAATGTCCTTCCTCAGATTTGGAGACACAAAACTGCACGCAATAACTCCAGGTGTGGTCTCACCAAGACCCTGTACAACTGAAAGTAGAACCTCCCTGCTTCCTGTACTCAAATCCTTTTGCTATGAAAGCTAACATACCATTTCGCTTTTTTCACTGCCTGCTGCACCTGCATGCCTACTTTCAATGACTGGTGTACCATGACACCCAGGTCTCGCTGAATCTCCCCTTTTTCCTAATCGGCCACCATTTAAATAATAGTCTGCTTTCCTGTTTTTGCCACCAAAGTGGATAACCTCACAATTTATCCACATTATACTGCATCTGCCAAACATTTGCCCACTCACACCAGCCTATCCAAGTCACCTTGCAGTCTCCTAGCATCCTCCTCACAGCGAACACTGCCCCCCAGCTTAGTGTCATCCGCAAACTTGGAGATATTGCCTTCAATTCTCTCATCCGGATCATTAATATATATTGTAAATAGCTGGAGTCCAGCACTGAGCCCTGCGGTACCCCACTAGTTACTGCCTGCCATTGTGAAAAAGGACCCGTTTACTCCTACTCTTTGCTTCCTGTTTTGCCAGCCAGTTCTCTATCCACATCAATACTGAACCCCCTAATACCAGTATGCTTTAAGTTTGTATACTAATTCTCTTATGTGGGACCTTGTCGAAAGCCTTCTGGAAGTCCAGATATACCACATCCACTGGTTCTCCCTTATCCACGCTACTAGTTACATCCTCGAAAAATTCCACAAGATTCGTCAGACATGATTTACCTTTTGTAAATCCATGCTGACTTTTGTCCAATGATTTCAACCACTTTCCAAATGTGCTGCTATCCCATCTTTAATAACTGACTCTAGCAGTTTTCCCCACTACCGATGTTAGACTAAAACTGGTCTGTAATTCCCCGCTTTCTCTCTCCCTCCCTTCTTAAAAAGAGGGGTTACATTTGCTACCCGCCAATCCTCAGGAACTACTCCAGAATCTAAAGAGTTTTGAAAGATTATCACTAATGCATCCACTATTTCCTGAGCTACTTCCTTAAGTAACTCTGGGATGCAGCCTATCTGGCCCTGGGGATTTATCGGCCTTTAATCTATTCAATTTACCCAACACCACTTCCCGACTGACCTGGATTTCACTCAATTCCTCCTTTGACCCACAGTCCCTGCTATTTCAGGCAGATTATTTATGTCTTCCTTAGTGAAGACGGAACCAAAGTAGTTATTCAATTGGTCCGCCATATCCTTGTTCCCCATGATCAACTCACCTGTTTCTGACTGCAAGGGACCTACATTTGTTTTAAAACTAACCTCTTTCTCTTCACATATCTATAAAAACTTTTGCAGTCAGTTTTTTATGTTCCCTGCCAGTTTTTCTTTCATAATCCTATTTTTCCTTTCCTAATTAAGCCCTTTGTCCTCCTCTGCTGGTCTCTGAATTTCTCCCAGTTCCCTCTGGTATGCTGCTTTTTCTGGCTACTTTGTACGCATCATCCTTTTGCTTTGATACTATCCCTGATTTCCCTTGTTATCCACGGACACTAACCTTCCCCGATTTATTCTTTTGCCAAACTGGGATGAACAATTTTGTAGTTCATCCATGCAGTCTTTAAATGTCTTTCCATTGTAATATCCACCGTCAACCCTTTATAGAATTAATTGCCAGTCAATCTTGGCCAATTCACGTCTCATACCCTCAAAGTTACCTTTCTTTAAGTTCAGAACCATTGTTTCTGAATTAACAATGTCACTCTCCATCCTAATGAAGAACTCAACCATATTATGGTCACTCTTGCCCAAGGGGGCACGTACAACAAGACGGCTAATTACCCCTTCCTCATTACTCAAAACCCAGTCTAAAATAGCCTGCTCTCTCGTTGGTTCCTCTACATGTTGATTTAGATAACTATCCCCGCATAACATTCCAAAAAATCCTCTTCCTCAGCACCCCTGCCAATTTGATTAACCCAATCTATATGTAGATTGAAGTCACCCATTATAACTGTTTTGCCTTTGTCGCACGCATTTCTAATTTCCTGTTTGATACCATCCCCAACTTCTCTGCTACTGTTAGGTGGCCTGTACACAACACCCACCACGTTTTCTGTTCTGCCCCTTAGTGTTTTGTAGCTCTACCCATACCGATTCCACATCCTCCAAGCTAATGTCCTTCCTTTCCATTGCTTTAATCTCCTCTCTAACCAGCAACGCTAACCCCACCTCCTTTTCCTTTCTCTCTATCCCTCCTGAATATTGAATATCCCTGGATGTTCAGAACTCCCAGCCTACGTCAACCCTGGAGCCATGTCTCCGTGATCCCAACTATATCAATAATCATTAATATCTATCTGCACGTTCAACTCGTCCACCTTATTACGAATACTCCTTGCATTGAGACACAAAGCCTTCAGGCTTGTCTTTACAACGCATTTACCCCTTATACAATTTCGCTGAAAAGTGGCCCTTTTTGATTTTTGCCCTGGTTTTGTCTGCCTGCCACTTTTACCTTTCACCTTGCTACCTAATGCTTCTACCCTCATTTTACACCCTCCTGCCTCTCTGCTCTTGTACCCATCCCCCCATGCCACATTAGTTTAAATCCTCCCCGACAGCACTAGCAAACACTCCCCCAAGCAAGAACATTGGTTCCACTCCATTCCAGGTGCAAAACCGTCCTGTTTTGTACCGGTCCCACCTCCCCCAGAACTGGTCCCGAGTGCCCTAAAAAATTTGAATCCCTCCCCCTTGCACCACTTTTTCAAGCCACGTATTCATTTGCATTATCCTCCTATTTCTACTCTGACTGGCCCGTGGTACGGTAGTAATCCGGAGATTACTACCTTTGAGGTCCTCCTTTTAAGTTTATCTCCTAGCTTCCCCAAATTCCACCTTGTAGGACCTCATCCCTTTTTTACCTATATCGTTGGTGCCAAACATGCACCACGACAACTGGCTGTTCACCCTCCCCCTCCAGAATGTTCTGCAGCCGTTCAGTGACATCCCCTGACCTTTGCACCAGGAGGCAACATACCATCCTGGAGTCTCCGTTTGCAGCCGCAGAAACGCCTATCTAATTCCCCTGACAATTGAATCCCCTATTACTATTGCCCTTCCCCTCTTTTTTTCCCCCCTCATGTGCATGGCAGAGCCACCCATGGTGCCATGAACCTGGGCTGCTGCTGCCATTCCCCTGATGAAGCCATCTCCCTCAACAGTATCCAAAATGGTATACCTGTTTAGGAGGGAGATGACCGCAGGGGACTTCCTGCACTACCTGCCTACTGCTTTGCTGGCTATTGGCCACACCGTTCCCTTCTTGTCCTCCTACCTTTTGCCTGCGGTGTGACCAACTCACTGTACGTGCTATCCACGATTTTCCTCTGCATCGTGGATGCTCCAGTATGAATCCAGCCGCAGTTTCCAATCGTTCAATGCGGTCTGCCAGGAGCTGCAGCTGGACACACTTCCTGCAAACGTAGTCACCAGGGACACCGACCATCTCCCTGATCTCCCAAATGTTGCAGGCTGAAAACAAACCATGGGGCCAATCTCTACTGCCAAACCTTACTCCCAAAATTACTAAAAAAAAACACAAAAACTTATTCTTTAAACTTTACTACTAAATACTGAATCCCTAACTCCCAGAATCCCTCACTCCCAGAAGGCAGAAATGTAAAATAGTAAACCGGGGTTTGCACCCAATCAGCTGCTTCTCGGGTCCTCTTCCACCAATCAGCGGCTTCCTCAAAAGAAAACCACTTCTCCAAATGGAATGTTATGGATTTCGGTAAAAACAAGCCCCGCGCTAGATTTTTATCCTTACCGGTCGGGTGTCGCTCCTCCCCCTCCTTCACTTCCAACGGCCTCCTACGGTGGGCCTCTGGAAAAAACAAGCCCCGCGCTCGATTTTTATCCTTACCGGTCGGGTGTCCGCTCCTCCCCCTCCTTCACTTCCAACGGCTCCTGTGGGCCTCTGGAAAAACAAGCCCCGCGCTCGATTTTTATCCTTACCGGTCGGGTGTCGCTCCTCCCCCCCTCCTTCACTTCCAACGGCTCCTGTGGGGCCTCTGGAAAAAACAAGCCCCGCGCTCGATTTTTATCCTTACCGGTCGGGTGTCGCTCCTCCCCCTCCTTCACTTCCCAACGGCTACCCTGTGGGGCTCTGGAAAAACAAGCCCCCGCTCGATTTTTATCCTTAACCGGTCGGGTGTCGCTCCTCCCCCTCCTTCACATTCCAACGGCTCCTGTGGGCCTCTGGAAAAACAAGCCCCGCGCTCGATTTTTATCCTTACCGGTCGGGTGTCGCTCCTCCCACTCCTTCACTTCCAACGGCTCCTGTGGGCCTCTGGAAAAACAAGCCCCGCGCTCGATTTTTATCCTTACCGGTCGGGTGTCGCTCCTCCCCCTCCTTCACTTCCAACGGCTCCTGTGGGCCTCTGGAAAAACAAGCCCCGCGCTCGATTTTTATCCTTACCGGTCGGGTGTCGCTCCTCCCCCTTCTTCACTTCCAACGGCTCCTGTGGGCCTCTGAAATATCGTCGCTTTTTGCATCCTGAATTTACATTTCTTTTGGTGTTTTGAATTTTTGTCGCCTTTCGTGTGCTGCATTTTTGTTGCTATTCGTGTCTTGAAGGTTCGTCGTTTTTCGCATGCAGAATTTTCGTCGATTTTTGCATGATGAATTTTCATCACTTTTCGCTTGCTGAATTTTCGTCACTTTTCACGTCCTGAAGGGTCGTTGCTTTTTGCATGCCAAATTTTCATCACTTTTTGTATCCTTAAGGTTTGTCACTTACCGCAGATGAATCTTCATAGCTTTTTGCATGCTGAATTTTTCAGCACTTTTCACGTGCAGAATTTCTGTCTCTTTTTCTGTGCTGAATTTTCGTCACTTTTCACGTTCTGAAATTTTGTCACTATTCATGTGTTCAATTTTCGTAGCTTTTCGCATGCTGAATTTTCGTCGTTTTTGTGTGTTGAAATTACGGCGCTTTTTGTGTGCTGAATTTTCATCATTTTTCACGTCATGAAATTTCGTCGCTTTTTTTTCGCATGCTGAATTTTCTTCACTTTTCACGTGCTGAATTTTCATCGCTTTTCATGTCCTGAAGGGTCGTCACTTTTCGCATGCTGAATTTTCGTTGCTTTCCGCATCCTGAAGGTTCGTCACTTTTCGTGTGCCGAAATGTTATCGCTTTTCCCATCCTGAATTTACGTTGCTTTAGGCATTTTGACTTTTTGTCGCCTTTCACTTCCTGAAGTTTTGTTACTTTTCGCGTGCTGAATTTTCATCGCTTTTCGCATCCTGAAATTTCGTCGGTTTATGCGTCCTGAAATTTGGTCGCTTTTTGTCCCCTGTCAATTTTCATGTGCTTCATTTTCGTCGATTTTATCGTTCTTCATTTTCATCACTTTTCGTGTGCTGAATGTTTGTCGTTTTTTGCAGGCTGAATTTTTGTCACTTTTCGTTTTCGTGGTGAATTTTTGTCACATTTCTTGTCCTGAAATTGAGTCGATTTTCGCATCCTGAAATTTTGTTGCTTTATGCGTCTTGAGGTTTCGTCACTTTTAGTGTCCTGAATTTATGTGGCTTTTCGCGTGCTGAATTCTCATCGCTTTTCGCGTGCTGAAGGTTCCGTCACTTTTTGTGTGCCGAAATTTCATGTCCTGAAATTTAGTTGCTTTTCACATCCTGAATTTATGTCGCTTTAGGCATTTTGAAATGTTGTCACCTTTCGCCTCTTGAAGGTTCATCACTTTTCGTGTACATCAATTTTCGTGTGCTTCATTTTCGTCGATTTTCGCGTTCTTCATTTTCATCACTTTTCGCGTCCTGAAGGTTTGTCGTTTTTCGCATTGCTGAATTTTTGTCACTTTTCGCGTGCTGAATTTTCGTAGCTTATCATGTGCTCAAATTTAGTCGCATTTGGCATGCTGAAATGTTGTCACCTTTTGCATCCTGAATTTTTGTCACATTTCATGTCCTAAAATTTAGTTGCATTTCATGTCCTGAATTTTTGTCGCATTTCACGTGCTGAATTTCCGTTGCTTTTAGCATCCTGAATTTTTGTCACTTTCTGCATCCTGAAATTTCATCACTGTTCGCATGCTGATTTTTGTCACTTTTCATGTGCTGAATTTTTGTCGCTTTTCATGTGCTAAAATTTATCACTTTTTGTGTCCTGAAATGTTGTAGCTTTTCGCCTGCTGAATTTTCGTCGTTTTCGTGTGCTGAAATTTAGTCGCTTTTCACGTCCTGAAATTTAGTCATTTTTCGCATGCTGAATTCTTGTCGCTTTTCATGTGCTGAATTTTTGTCGCTTTTCGTGTGCTGAAATTTCATTGATTTTGTGTCCTGAAATTTCACTGCTTTATGCATCCTGAAATTTCGGCGCTTTTCGCGTCCTGAATTTATATTTATTTTGGTGTTTTGAATTTTTGTTACCTTCTGCGCCCACAATTTTTGTCGCTTTTAGCATGATTCATTTTTGTCACTTTTCACTTGCTGAGTTTTCGTCACTTTACACGTCCTGAAGGTTCGGCGCCTTTCGCATGCCACATTTTCATTACTTTTTGCGTCCCGAAGGTTCGTCACTTTTCGCAGCTGAATGTTCATCGCTTTCCACGTGCTGAATTTTCGGCACTTTTCACGTGCAGAATTTAGTCACTTTTTATGTGCTGAATTTTTGTCGCTTTTTGTGTGCTGAAATGTAGTCGCTTTTTGTGTCCTGAAATGTTGTAGCTCTTCGCGTGCTGAATTTTTGTCGCTTTTCGTGTGCTGAAATTTAGTCGCTTTTCACGTCCTGAAATGTAGTCATTTTTCGCATGCTGAATTCTTGTCACTTTTCACAAGCTGATTTTTTGTCTCTTTTCGTGTGCTGAAATGTAGTCGCGTTTTGTGTCCTGAAATGGTGTAGCTTTACACGTGCTGAATTTTCGTCGCTTTTCGTGTGCTGAAATTTAGTCGCTTTTCATGTCCTGAAATTTAGTCATTTTTTGCATGCTGAATTCTTGTCGCTTTTCTCATGCTGAATTTTTGTCGCTTTTCCTGTGCCGAAATTTTGTAGCTTTTCGCCCACTGAAATTTCGTCGCATAATGCGTCCTGTAATTTTGTCGCTTTTCACGTTCTGAATTTACGTTGCTTTCGGCTTTTTGAATTTTCCTTGCCTTTCGCCTCCTGAATTTTCATCACTTTTTGAATGCTGAATTTTTGTCACTTTTCGCATGCTGAATTTTCATCGCATTTTGCATGCTGAAATTTCGTCGCCATTTGTGTGCTGAGTTTTCGGCGCTTTTCATGTGCTGAATTTTCGTCATTTTATCGTGCTGACATTTTGTCACTTATTGCATCCTGAATTTATGTCACTTTTAGCGTTTTGAATTTTCATAGCTTTTCGCATCCTGAAGGTTTGGCACTGATCACATGCTGAATTTGCGTTGCTTTTTGTGTCCTGATGGTTCTTCGCTTTAAGCATGCTGAATTTTTCTCGCTTTTCATTGCTGAATTTTTGTCGCTTTTCATGTGCTGAAATTTCATCGCTTTTCACCCACTGAAATTTTGTCACTTAATGAGTCCTGTATTTTGTCGCTTTTAGCGTCCTGAATTTATGTTGCTTTTGATGTTTTTAATTTTCGTCGCCTTTTGCGTACTGAATTTTTGTCACTTTTCGCGTGCTGTTATTTCATCACTTTCGCTGTGCTGAAATTTCATCATTTATCGCGTCCTGAAATTTCGTTATGTTTTGATTCCGGCATTTTTGTTACTGTTTGTGTGCTGAATTTTCGTCGCTTTTCGCATTCTGAAGGTTCTTTACTTTTCGTGTGCCGAAATGTTATCACTTTTCATGTCCTGAAATCTTGTCGCTTTTCGCATCCTGAATTTACTTCTAGGCATTTTGAATTTTCATCGCCTTTCGCCGCCTGCATTTTTGTCGCTTTTTGAGTGCTGAATTTTCGACGATTTTTTCATGGTGAATTTTTGTCACTTTTCGTTTGCTGAATTTTCATCACTTTTCACATCCTGAAGGTTCGTCACTTTTCGCATACCAAATTTCAGTCACTTTTTGCGTCCTGAAGGTTCGTCACTATTCCCAGCTGAATTTTTGGCACTTTTAATGTGCAGAATTTGTTGCTTTTCGTGTCCTGAATTTTCGTCGCTTTTCACGTTCTGAAATTCTGTCACTTTTCGCGTGCTCAATTTTTGTTGCTTTTTGCATGCTGAATTTTCATCGCTTTTTATGCACTGAATTTTCTGCGCTTTTTGTGTGCTGAAATTTCGTCGCATTTCACGTTCTGAAATTTCGTCGCTTTTCATGTCCTGAAGGGCACCACTTTTCGCGTGCTGAATTTTCACCACTTTTCGTGTCCTGAAGTTCGTCACTTTCTGTGTGCCGAAATTTTGTCACTTTTCATGTCCTGAATTTTTGTCACTTTTCGCTTGCTGAATTTTCGTCGCTTCTGAAATTTTGCTGCTTAATGCATCCTGTAATTTAGTCGCTTCTCATGTCCTGAATTTTCGTCACTTTTCGCGTGCTGAATTTTCATCATTTTTTGCATGCTGAAATTTCGTCGCCTTATGTGTGCTGAATTTTCAGCGCTTTTCGTGTGCTGAAGTTTCGTCACTTTTAGCGTGCTGAAATTTTGTCACTTTTTGCATCCTGAATTTATGTCGCTTTTGGCGTTTTGAATTTTTGTTGCCTCTTGCGTACAGAATTTTCGTCACTTTTCATGTGCTGAATATTCGTCGCTTTTCTCCTGCTGAATTTTCGTAGCATATTGCCTGAAGGTTTGTCGCTGATTGCATGGTGAATTTGCATTGCTTTTCACGCCTTAAAGATTAATCGCTTTAAGTAAACTGAATTTTTGTCGCTTTTCCTGTGCCGAAATTTTGTAGCTTTTTGCCCACTGAATTTTCGTCGCTTAATGCGTCCTGTAATTTTATCGCTTTTCACATTCAGAATTTACGTTGCTTTTGGCTTTTTGAATTTTCTTTGCCTTTCGCCTCCTGAATTTTCATCACTTTTTGTATGCTGAATTTTTGTTACTTTTCGCGTGCTGAATTTTCGTCGCTTCTGAAATTTCGCTGCTTAATGCATCCTGTAATTTTGTCGCTTCTCATGTCCTGAATTTTCATCACTTTTCGCGTGCTGAATTTTCTCATTTTTTGCATGCTGAAATTTTGTCGCCTTATGTGTGCTGAATTTTCAGCGCTTTTCGTGTGCTGAAGTTTCGTCACTTTTAGCGTGCTGAAATTTTGTCACTTTTTGCGTCCTGAATTTATGTCGCTTTTGGCATTTTTAATATTTGTTGCCTCTTGCGTACAGAATTTTCGTCACTTTTCATGTGCTGAATATTCGTCGCTTTTCTCCTGCTGAATTTTCGTAGCGTATCGCCTGAAGGTTTGTCGCTGATTGCATGGTGAATTTGCATTGCTTTTCATGCCCTAAAGGTTCCTCGCTTTAAGCAAGCTGAATTTTTGTCACTTTTCCTGTGCCGAAATTTTGTAGCTTTTCGCCCACTGAATTTTCATCGCTTAATGCGTCCTGTAATTTTATCGCTTTTCACATTCTGAATTAACTTTGCTTTTGGCTTTTTGAATTTTCATTTCCTTTCGCCTCCTGAATTTTCATCACTTCTTGTATGCTGAATTTTTGTCACTTTTCGCATGCTGAATTTTTGTCACTTTTCGCGTGCTGAATTTTCATCGCATTTTGCGTGCTGAAATTTCCTCGCCATTTGTGCTCTGAATTTTCGGCACTTTTCGTGTGCTGAATTTTCGTCACTTTTAGCATGCTTAAATGTTGTCACTTTTCGCATCCTGAATTTTCGTCACTTTTCTTGTGTTGAATTTCTGTCACTTTTCGCGTGCAGAATTTTCATCACTTTTCACGTCCTAACCGTTCCTCGAATTTTGCGTGATGTATTTTCGTCGCTTTTTGCGTCCTGAATTTTCATTGCATTATTCTCCTGTAATTTCAAAGCTTTTCATGTCCTGAATGTGTCGCTTTTGGTGTTTTTAATTTTTGTTGCCTTTCACGTCCTGTAATTTCGTCACTTGTCGTCTGCTGAATTTTCTTTGCTTTTCGTGTGCTGAATTTTCGTTGCTTTTCGCTTGCTGAATCTTCATCGCTTTTTGTGTGCTGAAATTTCGACGCTTTTCCTGTGCTGAAATTTCATCGCATTTTGTGTCCTAAAATGTCGTCGCTTTTTGCGTGCTGAATTTTCATCGCTTTTTGTATCCTCAAATTTAGTCGCTTTTCTCGTCCTGAATTCCCGTCGCTTTTGGTGCTGCGGAATTTTCGTCTGCTTTCGCGTCCTGAATTTTTTCATTTGCTGAAATTTTGTCACTTTTTGTGTCCTGAATTTATGTCTCTTTTGGCATTTTGAATTTTTGTCACCTCTTGCGTCCAGAATTTTCGTCACTTTTCATGTGCTGAATTTTCGTCGCTTTTCTCGTGCTGAATTTTTGGAGCTTTTCGCGTCCTGGTTTGTCGCTGATCGCATGGTGAATTTGCGTTGCTTTTTGTGCCCTGTAGGTTCCTCGCTTTAAGCATGCTAATTTTTGTTGCTTTTCGCATGCTGAATTTTTGTCGCTTTCCATGTGCTGAAATTTTGTTGCTTTCCATGTGCTGAACTTTCATCGCTTTTCGCCCACTGAAATTTCGTCGCTTAATGCGTCCTGTAATTTTTTTGCTTTTAGCATCCTGGATTTATGTCGCTTTTGCCGTTTTTAATTTTCGGCGCTATTCGTTTCCAGAATTTTCATCACTTTTCACGTGCTGAAATTTCATCACTTTTCCAGTGCTGAAATTTCATCGCGTATCACGTGCTGAAATGCAGTCGCTTTTTGCGTCCTGAAATTTTGTCTCATTTTGGGTCCTGAAATTTTGTCGTTTTTTTGTTTCCTGCATTTTTGTTACTGTTTGTATGTTGACTTTACGTCGCTTGTCACGTGCTGAATTTTCGTCGCCTTTTATGTGCTAAAATTTCGTCATTTTATGCATCCTGAATTGTCGCCGCTTTTTGCGTCTTGATATTTTCCCCATTTCAAATGCTGAATTTTCATCGCTTTTTGCGTCCAGAATTTTTCTCCTTTTTAGCATCCCGTATTTTCATACCTTTTCAAATCCTGAATTTTCGTACCTTTCAGCATCTTGAAATTTCCTCACTTTCTGCATTTCACGTCCTGAATTTTCGTAACTTTTTGCGTCCTGAATTTTCATCACTTTTTGTGGGCTGAATTTTTGTCACTTTTCGCGTGCAGAATTTTTATCGCTTTTCACCTCCTAAACGTTCCTCGATTTTCGCGTGCTGAATTTTCGTCGCTTTTCACGTCCTGAATTTTCGTCACTTTAATCTTCCTGTAATTTCATAGCTTTTTGTGTCATGATTGTACGTCGCTTTTGGTGTTTTTATATTTTTTCACCTTTCACGTCCTGAATTTTCATCACTTGTCATGTACTGAATTTTCTTCTCTTTTCGCGTGCTGAATTTTCATCGCTTTTCGCTTCGTTGCTTTCTGTGTGCTGAAAGTTCGCCGCTTTTCCTGTGCTGAAATTTTGTCGATTTTCATGTGCTGAAATTTCGTCACTTTTCAGTTATGACAGTTTATGTCGCTTTTGGCCATTTTAATTTTCATCGCCTTTCACGTCCTGAATTTTCGTCACTTTCTGCGTGCTGAAATTTCGTCACTTTTTCTGTGCTGGAATGCTTGCTGAAATTTCATCGCTTTTTGCGTCGCTAAATTTTGTCGCATTTTTCATCCTGAAATGTCGTCATTTTTTGTTTCCTGCATTTTTGTTAATTTTTGTGTGCTGAATTTTCGTAGCTTGTCATGTGCTGAATTTTCGTCACCTTTCATGTGCTAAAATTTTGTTGCTTTTCATGTCCTTAAATTTTGTCGCTTTATGCATCCTGAAACTTCGTCGCTTTTCTCGCCCTGAATTTACATCGCTTTTGCCGTTTGAAATTTTCGCCACTTTTTGCGTCCTGACATTTCCCCCCGTTTCAAATGCTGAATTTTAATCGCTTTTTGCGTCCAAAATTTTTCTCCATTTTAGCATCCTTAATTTTGGTACCTTTTCGAATCCTGAATTTTCGTACCTTTTTGCATCCTGAAGTTTCGTCACTTTCTGCGTCCTAAATGTTTGTTGCATTTCACGTCCTGAATTTTCGTACCTTTTCGCGTCCTGAATTTTCATCACTTTTCGTGAGCTGAATTTTTGTCACTTTTCCTGTGCAGAATTTTCATCACTTTTCGCGTCCTGAAGGTTAGTTATTTTACGTGTTTCGAAATTTCACCACTTCTCATGTGCTGAGTTTTCATTGCTTTCCACATTCTAAAGGTTCCTCGATTTTTGCGTGCTGAATTTTCTTAGCTTTTTCCATCCTGAAAGTCAGTCGATTTTCTCGTCCTGAGTTTACGTTGCTTTTGGTGCTTTGGAATTTTCGTCTCCTTTCGCGTCCTGAATTTTTGTCGCATTTCGCGTGCTGAATTTTCGTAGCTTTTCGCGTGCTGAATTTTCGTGGCTTTCCGTGTGCTGACATTTCATTGCTTTTTGCCTCCTGAAATTTCATTGCATTTTGCATCCTAAAATTTTGTCGCTTAGCGCATGCTGAATTTTTGTCGTATTTCACATCCTGAACTTTCTTCGCTTGTTGCATGCTGAATTTTCATCACTTTGGCGTGGTGAATTTTCATCGCTTTCCCTGTGCTGAAATTTTGTGGCACCCTGAAATTTCGGCGCTTTTTGCATCCTGAATTTATGTCGCTCTTTGCGTTTTTTACTTTCATTGCCTTTCGCGTCCTGAATTTGCGTCGCTTTTCGCGTGCTGAAATTTCATCACTTTTCCTGTGCTGAAATGCCATCGCGTATCGCGTGCTGAAAATTAGTTGTTTTTCACAGGCTGAATTTACGTTATCTTTCACCTGCTGAAATTTCGTCGCTTTTCATGTCCTGAAATTTTGTTGCTTTTCATGTCCTGAAATTTCATCGCTTTATGCGTCCTGATAAATTCATCGCTTTTCGCGTCCTGAATTTACATCGCCTTTCGTGTGCTTAATTTTTGTCGCTTGACATGTACTGAATTTTTATCGCTTTAAACATAATGAATTTTTGTTGCATTTCCCGTGCTTCATTTTTCATCGCTTTTTTCGCGCCCTGAAGGTTCGGTCATTTTCTTGTGCCGAAATGTCGTTGGTTTTTATGTCCTGAAATTTAGTTGCATTTCGCATTCTGAATTTTTGTCATATTTTTGCTGAATTGCTTTGTGTGCTGAAATTTAATCGCTTTTCTTCTCCTGAAATTTCATCGCATTTTTCCTTCCTAAAACGTCATTGCTTTTTGCGTTGCTGAATTTTCATCGCTTTTTCCATCCTGAAATTCAGTCGTTTTTCTCGTCCTGAATTTACATCGCTTTTGGTGCTTTGGAATTGTCGTCTCCTTTCGCGTCCTGAATTTTTTGTCGCAATCGGTCCTGCATACTGTCGTCTTGACCGACAAGCCTCTCTTCTTTAGACTTTTCTATTAGGAGCTTTTCTACCCATTGTCACACATTTATTTTAACCTTTCTTTGTGTTGTTTTAAGCCTTTTCTGTTCATCTATTTGTCTTCTTAAGTTACCTTTCTGGTTCTTCATCAAGAAGTAAGATCTATATTGTCTTTGAAATACAACACTGGCTTTCATTTGTGCTCTGTTTAGTTTTCTTGCTTCATAAGCAAGGTAGTGAGACTGCACTACAATTGTTGTATAATTCTGTTTGAGGAAGTGTTTCCTATATCTTTTAAGCCTTTTGTATTGTTCCAGCCTTTTCTGTTGTGCCTCTATTTGTCTTCTTAAGTCTTTCCGATACCAACTCCTATGGAGTACTGACTGTACTTTTACAGTAGCTCTCTTTTGTTTAACCCACTACCTAACCACCATACACTTGCAAGCAGCCTGAATGGTAATAGTTGCATCCCTCATTGACTGATATTGCACAAACTGGTAATGCCCCTTTTTTGCCTGCTTTGTACCGTCTCTGGATGGAAATGACTGCTTGTCGCATAGCTCTGTAGCGTACCCTTCATTGGTAACCATGGTATGCAGCCTACAGAGTGACTACAGCCACCTTTTGCATCAAGAAATGCTTTCTTGCAATGCACATCCTTATGAATGACTTAATATGGTGTGCTGCCTTGATTTTCTCAACCAATACTCTGGCTTTAATCCCATGGTAGAAGGCCTGAATACACACCAGCTGCTTTTCTCAAACTATTATAATGTCTCCCTTGGACATTTCTTATGCAACATGCTCTGTATCTTTGCTGTACAGTAATGGCAGACCAGTGTAGTTTCTTGAAATACTCGCGCTGTTTATGCATCTGATAATACGTCTGCATGACCGTGGCAGATTTGTGCATGCACCGCAATTGCTTTCGAACAACCATTCCTCGGTCGGCTGCCTGAAGCAGCACAAAGCTGCTGCGTACCTTCATATAGGTTTTTGCGATCACTTGCCCTGTAATGGTTTTTGTACCGTTATAACTGCCAATCTCGTTGCCTTGTATTGACGGTATACTCTGTGCATTCTAAATGCTGCTTGTATTACCGTTGCTGCCTTTTGTTTGTTCCAGGTCTCTCTCCCTGAATGCAGCTTGAATAGCTAGGGTTGCCCTTTGGATGGCAATTTCCCTTTGCCTTTGATTTCTGTCACTTTGCATTTGCCCTTTGTCCTTTTGCACTTGACCCTTGTCCCTTTGCACCTGACCTTTGCCCCTGCACTTGACCCTGCTCCCTTTGCACGTGACCTTTGTCCTTTTGCACTTGACCTTTGTCCTTTTGCACTTGACCTTTGCCTTTGATTTCTGTCACTTTGCATTTGCCCTTTGTCCTTTTGCACTTGACCCTTGTCCCTTTGCACCTGACCTTTGTCCCTGCACTTGACCCTGCTCCCTTTGCACGTGACCTTTGTCCTTTTGCACTTGACCTTTGTTCTTTTGCACTTGACCTTTGTCCTTTTGCACCTGACCTTTGTCATTCTGCACTTGACCTTGGTCCTTTTGCACTTGACCTTTGTCCTTTTGCACTTTGACTGTCCTTTTGCACTTGACCTTTGTCCTTTTGCACTTGACCTTTGTCCATTCTGCACTTGACCTTTGTCCTTTTGCACTTGGCCTCTGTCATTCTGCCTTGACTGCCTTTTGCACTTGACCATTTGTCCCTTTTGCACTTGACCTTTGTCCTTTTGCACTTGACTTCTGTCCTTTTGCACTTGACCTTGGTCCCTTTGCCCCTGACCTTGGTCCCTTTGCCCCTGACCTTTGTCCTTTTGCACTTGACCTTGGTCCCTTTGCACTTGACCTTTGTCCATTTGCACCTGACTTTTGTCCTTTGAAGGACTCCCTACCCTCTTTAGTTCAGGCTCCTTGCCTCTGGATGCCCTTGGAGGTTTTCGCGAGAAATGAGCCATTAATAACTCCTTACACTCATCGTACATTTTCTCCGTGGGCTTTGCTGGCCGCAGTAACGTACGTAAGGTGCCTCTCTCGTGGTCGGCTTTCCCCTCTGACCAGGCTGACTCTGCTTCCCTGACCGGGCTCACTCTGCTCCCCTGACCGGGCTCACTCTGCTCCCCTGACCGGGCTGACTCTGCTCCTGACCGGACTGACTCTGCTCCCCTGACCGGGCTGACTCAGCTTTCTCCCTGACCGGGCTGACTCTGCTCCTGACCGGGCTGACTGTAAAGTAGATTCACGGATACCATTAGATCTTCACTACTTTATTAATCCCACATTATTGCCCTAGCTGTACGTGGTCTGTCACGATCACCAGAGAGGGAGCTAGGGGCGTGTGGGTTTACAATTATACTAACTGGTGGGGGAGTGGTTAGCATGGACATCGTTACTATCAATTAAAGGTGTATACACATATCATCTACATCCTTCCTCTACAAAAACAAACAGTGATTGACAGGGCGACCACGTCTCATGCGCTAGGGTAAATGCAAACAGTAAGGCACGGGAATACAGAATCACATGTAATCGCCGTAACAGACCAGCGGCCTGACCAGGCGACCAGACCGGGTCCACACCTCGCCATCACCTCCTTCCCCGAGGGGAACAAGCGGGGATGCTGGGGCATGGTGGGGGCTACGGACAGGAGAACCCCTGGGCGATATGGGCATCGGGGGGGACGGCGAAGAGAAGGGTGAGGAAGCCAGAGAAAGCGGGACTGCAGCCGGGAGACAGACAGGAGAAGGACGAGGGGGGTCCCCAGAGGAACGGGCAAGGCACTAGGCCGCGACAGTGGCAGCGGGGGGGGCATACGGAGCCGCCGGGGGAGGGAGAGGCTCGTTCACGAGCCGGAGATGCTGGCGGGACCGGCGGTACACCTTGCCGTCATGGTTGACAAGGTATGAACGAGGGGAGCCGGCAGAACCGATGACCACGGCCAGCTTGGAGCGGCCAAAAATGGACCTCATACGGACGACCTGGCCGGGAAGAAGAGGGCGAAGGACACGGCAGGACCTGTCGTGGGAACGCTTCTATATACCGTGTTTCTGGGAATGCGTTTCCGAACCAAGGCAGGTTTAAGGACAGAGGGAGACAGGAACTGTTGCGACACCGGGACCGTGGGCAGCGTGACCTGGGACATGAGGCGCTGAGCTGAGGAGCCCAGGGCATGGTCGCGGGAGATGCTGCGGAGATTCAGCAGGGCCAGGTAGATGTCGAAGCGGGATAGGCAGCAATGTTCCAACAATCCTTTGGCACTGCGGACCGCGCGCTCGGCCAGTCCGTTGCTCTGCGGGTATCCCGGGCTGGTGAACTGGCTGCCGTTGTCCAACTGCAGGCTGACGGGGGACCCGATGTTGGCAAAGTTCTCAATGACCGCGGAAGAAGAGAGGGAGTGGAGCTGGTCAACTTCAAACCAGCTGGAGTAAGAGTCGACAAGCACCAGGAAGTGCTTTCCGTGCCACTCGAAGATGTCGGTTGCTAACGCAGACCATGGCAGGTCAGCAGCTGGCTGCTGCAGGAGCGGCTGCCGCTGTTGCTGTGGAGCGAGGCAGTTACAGGTAGGGCACGCGGAGACTCTATCCCGGAAGTAGCGAGGCATGTCAGGCCACAAGAACTGGCTCTGAGCGATGGAAAGGGTCGCCTCGGCCCCGGGATGGCCACGATGAGCAGTTTTGAAGTATTGTTCCCGTAGTGCTGCGGGCACCACCACCTTGTGCCCCTTCACAATCACACCACCACGCAGCACCAACTCCTCACGAACCAAGAAGTAAGGCACCGCTGCGGCCGGCAGGGAAGAACGGCGGTCTGGCCAACCCTGCTTGATGATCGCGGCCAGCTGCTGTAGTGAAGCGTCAGCCGCCGTGTGCTTGGCCAGGGACTTCAACTGTCTGGAGGGCACGAAGTTAACGTTTAGGACTATCAGATCGGACGCCTCGTACAGATGTCGGGTTGTGGATGAGAGAGGCGCCCGAGACAGCGTGTCAGCAACAAACATGTCCTTGCCCTTGCGATAAACCACTGTGAAAGTGAAGCGTTGTAGCTGGAGCATCATGCGCTGGAGCCGGGAGGAGGTCATGTGTATCGGCTTGTTGAGGATGGTGACCAGAGGCTGGTGGTCCATTTCGACAGTGAAGCAGTTGCCCAGGATATAGTCTTTGAATTTGGAGCAGGCAAAGACAACCGCCAGCAGTTCTTTCTCAATCTGGGCATAGCGTTGTTCAGCGGTCGTCATTGTGCGGGATGCGTAGGACACAGGCATTTGCACCCCGTCATGGATCTGCAGGCAGGCGGCCCCGAGGCCAAACTTAGATGCATCACACGTGAGAACGATGGGGCGCTGGAGGTCGAAGTACTTCAGCGTTGGCATGCTGATCAGCTTGGATTTGAGGGTGTCAAATGCTTTCCGGTGTTGCGGGAACCAGGCCCAGGCAGTGTCCTTTTTCACCAGGTCCCTCAGAGGAGCGCTCAGTTCACTCAGGTCGGGGATGAACTTCCCCAGGTAGTTGACCATGCCCAGGAAGCGCTGTAGGCCAGGCTCATCAGCAGGTGCAGGCATCCCAGATCTTGCAGCCGTCTTCTGCGGGTCGGGCTTCAGCCCCGATGCAGTCTTTGATACAGACATCACTCACCGCTGTGACCTGCATGTCCCGACCCCTGAGATTTGACCCGTGACATCTTGGTCTTTGGTCTACGGGATGATAAGCTGCGCTCTGAGCTGCTAAGTAAGCCTGATCTGACATTCAATGAGGCGTTGCATGCCTCTCGTTTAGCTGAGGCTGTCTCCTCAGCTGTACCTGACCCTGTGGTCCACGCAGCCAGTTTCGCTGGTCGCCAGTACAATGCTCCTCGGCGACAGAGGGCAGGCCCTCCGCCGGGCTCCAGACCGCATCAATGCTGTCCGAATTGTAACTTTGTTTCGCACCGTGCTAATGTCTGCCTGGCGTTGGGGAAAACGTTAGCGTTGTAATTTCTGCAACAAGCCCAAACATTTCTTGGCGGCATGCCGTTCCCAACGTTCCCGTGGGAACCCTGCACAGCCACAGCAGAAACCGTCTCGCTACTTGACACGTGATTATACCGCGTCTGGTTCCCATCTCCAGCATGATGAACTCCCCCTGTCTGACTCTGGCTCTTCTCAGAGCTAACTGGGTGTGTTTTCCTCGCGAGGTGCACCTGCTCTGATAACAGACCCGACCGTCCGAGTCACGGTGAATGGCATGGCCTTCTCTGCTAAGGTGGATACGGGGGCTGCTGCTAATGTTATGTCAACAAGCCTGTTCAGGAAGATAAGAAATAATGAGCTTGTTTCCACAGACAGTGCTGTTTTGCGTGCCTATGGGGGTGGTGTACTTGTTCCTGTGGGGAGGGCCACTCTCCACTGCAAGGTGCTGAAGACCTCTCGGCCCCTCTCTTTCTTCCTGCTAGACGGTAAATGTGACCCCCTGCTTGGCGTGGAGGCCTGCCAGGACCTTGGATTGGTGAGCTTCCACAGCAATGTCCACCTGGTAGAGGCACCCCTGAACCCGCTGGCCAAATACCCTGACCGTTTTGACTCAAAGCTGGGGAAGTTGTCCTGCAGCTACAAGATTGTCCTCAATCCCACTTCTGACACCATGTAAAGTAGATTCACGGATACCATTAGATCTTCACTACTTTATTAATCCCACATTATTGCCCTAGCTGTACGTCGTCTGTCATGATCACCAGAGAGAGAGCTAGGGGCGTGTAGGTTACAATTATACTAATTGGTGGGGGAGTGGTTAGCATGGATTTCGTTACTATCAATTAAAGGTGTATACACATATCATCTACACTGACTCAGCTTACTCCCTGACCGGACTGACTCTGCTCCTGACCGAGTTGACTCTGCCCCTGACCGGGCTGACTGTTCTCAGCTGAGCTGAAGACTCAGCTTCTGTCGGTGGCTCTCTAGACCTGTCGTGGCCTCCAGCGTACGAGGCCTCCACCCGACGTCTGTGGCTGCTACTGGGGCTGGCCGTAGGCTACACGGTCCTCTTTCGTTGGTGGCTCTCTGGACCTGTCCGTGGCCTACACGGTACGTGGCCCTCACCCGACGTTTGTGGCTGCTGCTTGGGCCTGGCTGTGGGCTGCACAGCCCTGGATATATTCCAGGTAAGCTGACACCGTGCTCGGTGACCCTTACTGCCCTGCTTGTCTTCCTAACTCTTCCCTGAGCTATTGCTTCCCGTTCCTACCTTTTTTTCCTCTTTTGGCTTGGTGCTGTTTCACTTTGTTTCCAAATACTACTATTTTTAAACTTGTTTTTGTTTTTACTTGGCTGGCCTTGTTCTTATCTTTGTTCATTTATCCGCGTCGCCAATTGTTGTGTTTTTGGATGCTTGGAACAGACTTCAATAAGGCTCGGACACGGGAGTAATCTTACAAGCTGCTTTGTTCCAGAATGCCACCTTGCGTCTCTACGTGCACATGTGTACTTCCACAATATATCACAAGACACTGATTACATATGGTAATTATCACATACCTAACACGCCTCCCCCTTTATCTTGGAGGCAGGTAACACCATTTCTATTCCATATACAACACTCCTCCCCCTTGAACCTGGAGGCAGGTGATACCATTTCTATTACATATACAACAGTGCCCCTTGATGGCTGTTTGCTGTTGATAAAAAATTGAGACATTTAGCGGTCAAATTTTAACAAAGGAAATCTGAGAATTTACCTCAAAGGTCATTCAGTGCAGGCCTGCACATCCAATCTCACAGCACTTGAAGCGGACTGCAGGCCGCAAATCCAACCTCACAGCACTCCAGTCAGAGTGCGGGCAGCAAATCCAACCTCATAGCACTCCAAGCAATGTGCAGGGCGCAGGCAGCAAATCCAACCTCATAGCACTCCAGTCAGAGTGCGGGCAGCAAATCCAACCTCATAGCACTCCAGTCAGAGTGCGGGCAGCAAATCCAACCTCATAGCACTCCAAGCAGAGTGCAGGTCGCAAGTCCAACCTCATAGCACTCCAAGCAGAGTGCAGGCCGCAAATCCAACCTCACAGTACTCCAAGCAGAGTGCAGGCCGCAAATCCAACCTCACAGCACTCCAAGCGGGGTGCAGGCCGCAAACCCAATCTCACAGTACTCCAAGCAGAGTGCAGGCCGCAAATCCAACCTCACAGTACTCCAAGCAATGTGCAGGCCGCAAATCCAACCTCACAGTACTCCAAGCGGGGTGCAGGCCCCAAATCCAACCTCACTGCACTCCAGTCAGAGTGCGGGCAGCAAATCCAACCTCATAGCACTCCAGTCAGAGTGCGGGAAGCAAATCCAACCTCATAGCACTCCAAGCAGAGTGCAGGTCGCAAGTCCAACCTCATAGCACTCCAAGCAGAGTGCAGGTCGCAAGTCCAACCTCACAGCACTCCAAGCAGAGTGTGGGCAGCAAATCCAACCACACAGTACTCCAAGCAGAGTGCAGGCCCCAAATCCAACCTCATAGCACTCCAAGCAGGGTGCAGGGCGCAGGCAGCAAATCCAACCTCACAGCACTCCAAGCAGAGTGCAGGTCGCAAGTCCAACTTCATAGTACTCCAGGCAGAGTGTAGGCAGCAAGTCCAACCTCACAGCACTCCAAGCAGAGTGCAGGTCGCAAGTCCAATCTCATAGTACTCCAGGCAGAGTGTGGGCAGCAAGTCCGATCTCACAGCACCCCAAGCAGAGTGCAGGCAGCAAGTCCAATGTCACAGCACCTGAAGCAGAGTGCAGGCCAGCAAATCCAATTTCACAGCATTTCAAACAGAGTGCACACACATACACTCACACAATCACTCACACGCGCGCACACACACACACAGACACACACACACACACACACACACACACACACACACACACACACACACACACACACACACACACACACACACTCACACACACACAGACTCACACACACACACACACACACTCAGACACACACACACACACACACTCACACACACACACACACACACACACACACACACACACACACACACACACACACACACACACACACACACACACACACACACACACACACACACCCACACAGACTCACACACACACTCTCAGACACACACACTCTCAGACACACACACACACACACACACACACACACACACACACACACACACTCACACACACACACACACACACACACACACACACACACACACACACACACACACTCACACACACACACACTCACACACACACACACACACACACACACACACACACACACACACACACACTCACACACACACACACACACACACACACACACACACACACACTCACACACACACTCACACACACACACACACACGCACACTCACACACACACACACACACCACACTCACACACACACACACACACACACACTCACACACACACACACACACACACACTCACACACACACACACACACACACACACACACACACACACACACACACACTCACACACACACACACACACTCACAGACACACACACTCACACACACACACACACTCACAGACACACACTCACAGACACACACACTCACACACACACTCACACACACACACACACACACACACACACACACACACACACACACACACACACACACACACACACACAGACACACACACACACTACACACACACACTCACACACACACTCACACACACACCACACACACACACACACACACTCTCATTCAGGAACAGCTTCTTCCTGATAGCCATCAGGCTATTAAACATAGCAAATAAGCTCAGAACTACAAAATACTATTATTTGTACTATTTTTATTTATTGAACACTCACACCCTCCACCTCACACACACCCTCCACTTCACACACTCACACTCACTCACACCCTTCACCTCTCACACACACACACCCTCCACCTCACACACTCACTCTCACACAGACACACTCACACCGACACTCAAACACACACAGGCAGATAGACAGAGAGAGGAGGAGTGTGACGGAGAGTGGCAGGGAGAGAGAGAGGAGGGGAGGGGTGAGTGTGTGTGTGAGTGACAGACAGACGGAGAGACAGATAGAGGGAGACACAGAGAGAGAAGGGGCAGAGAGAGAGAGAGAGAGGGGTAGAAAGAGAGAGAGAGAGGGGAGAAAGATAGAGAGACAGAGAGAAGAGAGAGGTGGGAAGGGAGGGAGAGAGGGGGAGAAAGAGAGAGATAGGGGCAGAGGGGCAGAGGAAGAGAGAGACAGAGGGAGACTGAGAGGGAGACGGAGACGGAGAGGGAGGGAGAAGGAGAAGGAGGGAAGGAGGGGGAGAGAGACAAGGGAGGGAGAGAGGAGAAGGAAAAGGCAAAATAGTGAGAGCAAGAGAAGGAGCGTGAAATAAAGAGGTAGACAAAAATGCTGGAGAAACTCTGCGGTATGGAGCGAAGGAAATAGGCAAAGTTTCGCGTCAAAACCCTACAGACTTTTCCAGCATCTGCAGATCTTCCAGCATCTGCAGTTCCTTCTTAAACAAAGAGGTTTGGTTCAGAGAAGCAACAGGCCATTCGGCCCATTCAGTCTCCTGTCCCTCCCTGTCCCCCTGCTCTCCCTACCTCTGTCTTTCTCTCCTATTTAATGGTGAGAGAGGAATGAGAGGCGGGGAAAAAGTGGGAGTTGGGGGAGCAGGAGGAGAGAGGGAGGGGGAGAGGGGAGGGAGAGTGGGAAAGAAAGAGAGGGGGAGAGTGGGTAAGAAAGAGCGAGGGAAAGAGAGAATTGAGGGAAAGAGAGAAAGAGATGAGAGAGAGAGAGAGAGAGAGAGAGAGAGAGAGAGAGAGAGAGAGAGAGAGAGAGAGAGAGAGAGAGGCGAGGAAGAAAGGAGAGAAAGAGAAGGGAGAGAGAGAAGGGGTGAGAGGAGGTCAGTGTCGGGTTCCACCCTTCACCCCGAATCCCCACCGTTCCAACGTGAAACACAAGGAACTGCAAATGCTGTTTTTTTAATGAAAAGACACAAAGTGCTGGAGTAACTTTGTTGGAGCGATAGGTGGATACAGGCATGATGGAGTGAGAAAGAGAGAGAGAGAACGAGAGGAGAGAGAAAGAGAGGAGAGAGGCAGAGAACAAGAAGAAAGAGAAAGAGGAGAGAGAAAGAGCACGGGAGAAAGAGGAGAGGGAGAAAGGAGAAAGAAGGAGGGGAGAAAGAGAAGGGTAGATAAATAGATGAGAAAGAGAAGGAAAGAGAGAGCGAGGGAGAAAGAGAGGAAAGTGAAAGAGGGGGAGAGAAAAAGAGAAGGGGAGAGAAGCTGGAGGAGGAGGTCAAACAGGAAGCTGGAGGAGAGAAGGGCACGGAGAAGATTTACGAGGGGCTCGAGGGGCCTGAGCTACAGGGAGAGGATGGGGCAGGCTGGGACTCTATTCCTTGGAGCGCAGGAGGACGAGGGATGACCTTATAGAGGTGTACAAAATCACCAGAGGAATAGATCAGGTAGACGCACAGAGTCTCTTGCCCAGAGTAGGGGAATCGAGGACCATAGAACATGGGTTTAAGGTGAGAGACGCGGGGGTGGGAAAAATTGAATAGGAATCTGAGGGGTAACATTTTAAGGTGAATAGGTAAAGGAGGGGGGAAGATTCTGTGATATGAGACTGAATTAAAGGGTGCACACCACAAAATC